>CAKNYM010025186.1:0-13537 GCA_932195095.1 Andricus curvator
GAAAATGTAACTATTCCGTTTTTATTAAAAATATATCTTTTCTATATTTTTGTTGTTATGGCTTTGACCAGATAAATTGTATTAAATAATTTGTTGTTGACTATTTTTTGTCTACTGATCTAAAATCAATATTTTGAATATTGATTTTAGACCAGTAGACAAAAAACAATCAACATCAAATTATTTTATATCTTTTTCAGTTGAAAATTCAACTATTTGATTGAAAAGAAATCTAGCTTGTCGAAAATGAAACAATTGTCATTTTTTGCTTAAAATTCAACTGTTTTTGTGGAAAATTGTTTTTTGTTGTTGTTGTTGAGACTTCATCTATTTTGTTGAATATTCGTCTTTTTGGTTGACTTCAACTATTTTCCATTTAAAATTGAAATCTGTTTTGGTTGAAATATCAACTATTACATTTTTCATTGAGAATTCACCTCTTTTGGTTAAAAATTAATCTACTTTGTGAAAAATTCAATAATTTCGTAAGAAAGTCATTTTTTAAGATTCTTCATTTTAGTTTTGTTGAGAAATTATTTGTTAACTGAAAATTTAACTAAGCCAGTTAAAGATTTATCATTTTAGTTGAAAGTTCATCTCCTTGGTTGAAAATTTAACTAGTTTGTTGAAAATTCCCTAGGTTGAAAGTTACTTTTTAACTGAAAATTTAACTTCTATTTTTGGTGTAAAATTGATACTTTTTAGTTAAAAATGTATTTATTTTGTTGAAAACTCATGTATTTTGTTGAAAATTCGTCTTTGTCGGTTAATTGTAAAGTGTACATAAGAAATTAGAAATTTCTTAAAATCTAAACTTTCCCAATCAAATCATATCATCTTCATGTGCAGAAAATGAAAGGACAATTTCATTTTCAATGAATGTAAAATTTCAGATATGTAAATCGTCTGCAGTTGAACAATTTTGAATAAGGTCGAAGTGAATCAAAAAAATTACGTTATCTTTTCTTTTTTATATTCTGGCGTATTCTGTTATAAAAGTTACAAAATATTCACTACTCGGTTGTTATTTACGTTACGTTATTCAAAATAGCGAAATTCACACCGAATTATAATTCGTTAATTACACTGCAATTTTGAACAATATATCATGCAAAACGTTATGTCTTTTATATAATTATTATTAAAAGTTAAACGGATCATATTAAACAAAAACCATGCAATTATTATTTACAGTTGAATTAGAACGGAATATAATTTCATTAAACAGTGATAAATATTCATTTGTTTATTGATTGTTATTGACATCGATCGCCGGGTAACTTCGAATTGCTCTAGTGATCATGAATATTTTCAGAAAACTATATTATCTACTGAAATTTCTTTCGGCGACAGCGCCTCGTTTGCCCATTTTACTCACGACAACTGTTAAGAGGGGATTGATACTTCAGCGGGTAGAGAGGCACAGCGGGGACGGTAAGATTTTCGCCGACAGCGCCGTCTACATTTATCTTACCCTACTAATAATTCTATCCCCACTCCGCCGCCACTTGCCGCATCTAGGTGTATAATATCTTTGCCTACGTCCCATGGCAGCGTCAGGGTGGCGTCCCATGTGGCAGAAAACGTCGGCGTAAAGCAGGAACTTATGAGAGTGAAGGAGACAAATAGATCTATCCGTGTCTCTCACTCTTATATGTTTCTGCTTTACGCCGACGTTTTCTGCCCACATGGGACTGCATGTAACGTTATAGATTTTGGGGTCTTGGAGACGGCAAAATATATACGTTTAGTTACACGAAGTGTATCTCGGAAACTAGTATCGACTAGCGAGGAATCGATTCGATATATCGATTGATCGATGTTTGTTCAAATTCAAATAAGAATTTAAAGTTGAACTAATAACTATAACTTAAAAATAAAGAATAGGAACAATTTAGAAGTGATACTTCTTATTTAATACTCTCTCTCTCTCTCTGTCCTGAAATAATAGAAAGATTTAGAATTATGGATTTAATTCGATATCAGGGAAATACTTATAAACTACTACGCAATAAGAAATAGGTTAGATTCTTAGCATTCCTAAGGATGACTCATTGAGCTATTTTTAGTATCAGAACGTGCCTTAGAACAGCTCTCGACAGAAACTCATATTGTAAACATCCGGTCACAATTTGGACTTTGGACCAAAGTTTTTTAGAAATGTCAATCAACGAATGAGTCATATTGCGTTTTAAATGTAATAGGCGGAGCCATGCGACCTAATTTCTAATTGGTAAAATGTCTATTAAATTTAATGACGTCAGCGATTTTATTGGCTGAAAATGTAAAGTGGGAGATTACTCCGCCCAAAGTATAGTTTATAAAAAAATCGCGCACAACGGAAAAACGCCAGATTTTTGTATCTCCGAACCGCATTTTAAATACTAAACTAATGTATACCTAAACAATTCAAAATAAGCTTATTTGTTAAACGTGAAGCGGGACGCCGCGTTATAAACAATTATAAACGATTGTGATTTAAGTGATTTGCTATTTTTGTTAACCACGAAACTAACAATTTGTGAAGTTGATACAGTAATGGTGAAGACTCATTAATAATAAATTGTGAACCATTAACTGTTAAATCTAGTGTACTTTATTTCAAATAAATTCCTTTTAATGGTTTTCGTTTCAACGAATCAACGGCAACAACGATCCCGTTCTGATGTCCAATCAGCGAGCAGAGAATTATTGACAGGAAAGCTAGGTCAAATTTGGGCATTACAATTGGTGACAGCGGTGGGATTGTTGCACCATAAGAGGATAAATAAAATAAATTGAAGAAAAACTGGGGCACTGGAATACTGACCCACAGACTGAAATTCGAGGCCGTTCGTCTTACCACAAAAAATGATTACTCCACTAACGGAAAGCACTATCTCTTGAATCTGGAATATCAATTGAACAATATTACCAATTTATTACAATAAACATTGAAAGTAAAAGCCGCAATCTTCTACCAGGGTTTTGTGGTGGTTTTACTCCCGGTAGCATAGGGTGTCAACAATTGCACCAAGGTTGTTAACGGTTTAATGGAGACCACCAAACTATTCCTCAATAACCGTAGGCTCCAAAGGATTTAAAGAAAATTTAACAAAAAAATCCTTATTTCAACGTGGGAAATAAAATCTGATCCTGAATAACCTGCCCAGGGGTGCTATTCTTGAGTTCATTCGACTTTTTTTCGCATGCGAAAATTTTCGAGCGGTAGTTTCGTATACGAAAAATTGTCGAGTGCGGTTGGTATTCTGGAACGCCACTCGAAGTTTTTTCGAAGGCGAAGTCGTATGCGAAGTGTAGTGCGACGTTGCCGATATGTCAAAGTAGTGAATCGGCCAATCAAATGCTGAGTAGAGAAGTAAGCGTGAAACATAATTATATCATTTTGCCGCGCATTCTAAAGTTCAAGGCATTTAAACATTTGCAGTTATTTGTAGTGATGATCGCATATGTGAAATGAGCAGCTTGTGTTTTCACCCTGGCGAAAGTATCACATAGGAATTCCTTCCGAACCAATCCGAAGTCATCCGAATCATTCCAGAATCTGTATCCGAACCAATCTGAGTTAATTCGAACCAAGCCGAAAAAATTTCTACATTTCGTTCGATCCAAATCGGTCGAAAATTAATTCGACTCAATCCGAACCAAATTTTCAATCCGAATGAATCCGAACTCGGATTGACCTAAAACGATTATCTATCCGAATGAATCCAATTCAATCCGAACTCGAATTCATTCGTATTGGAAATTCAGTGGATATAAATCCGAGTGCGTATTGATTCGGATTCATTTGGATTGAAACTTTAGTTCGTTTTGGAGTTCGAATTGAAACGAATTGAGTCGGATTAATTTTTAAACGATTTGAGTCCAACGAAATGTAGAAATTTTTTCGGATTGGTTCGAATACAAATTCCGGAATGATTCGGATTGGTTCAGAAGGAATTCCTATCCGATACTTTTGCCAGGACATGACATATTTATCATATTTATACAAATATTTATACAGGTAACTCAAAAGGATCATCACGTTTATGAATTCCCATTCTATTATATGCATGCCTTACTGCATCATCTAACAGCTCAATAACGTTTACGTTAATTATGTCTCGTAACGTCATGATTACATAACAGCAGAATTCTATAAGTTTTGTTAGGTTATGTTATTCCTCATATCTTTCTCCACCTGCCACCATGATGCTTCCCACTTTGACAGATTTTACTACTTTCGCATACGACTTTTAGTTTCGAATGCCTCTAACCCACTCGTTGCAAAGTATTTGAAAATTTTCGTATACGAAACCGAACGAACGACTCGAGAATAGCGATTTCATACTACTCGGCTATTTTCGTATACGAAAAACCGTCGAGTGAACTCAAGAATAGCACCCCTGAACGGAAAAGGGACACGACAACGTTGTACTGGCCCGAAACGGAAGAGGGTACGGCATCTTGGGACCAACTCCAGAGGAATCAATAACAACTACTCGAAGGAAGTTCCTGAAGGATCAAGAATACTCAAGAAATTCTGAACATCTTCCTGGAACAAAGAAGAATGGTGTGAATAATTGTGAAAATTAAAAACCAATAGTTTTGTGAATTTGTATTGTGCACTACCAATTGGATTATTTTTCACCGAAAGATTGACGTCAAAAAAGTAAGTCTTTAGAAATTTAATAACATGGCTCCGAATAGGAAACGTCGTTTAGATAATAATGCGAAAGATGTAGACGAAGCATCACCCCCGAAAAAGGCTAGACGAGACAAAAACGATGGTTCTGCTGGACCACCTGCGATAGTAACTCAAGAATTGCGATCTAGATTAGTAGTGAGTGAAAATCCTTCTGATAGTGATAGGACAAATTCTTTGAGTTCGGATCAAAGTGGCGAGGGTTGGAATGATTTGCAGAGACATGAGACTCAGGTCCAGGACTCCTCCTCTGTTCCTTTATTACCACTAAATCTTATTTGTGGCCCAGAGAAAATTTCGCGAATAGTCAGAGATATGATACCGGAATTTACAGGAAAGAATATGTCAGTCAAATTATTCATGAAATACTGTAAGGCTGTTATTGGTATGACCGATTCTCGCGATGCAACTTACTTGACTATGATGGTTTTGAATAAAATTACCGGTGAAGCGCGTTATCATATTCAAGATAAAAGCGATTTGGAACTTAATGACATCCTAAAAACTCTGGAGCGAATTTACACTCGGGAAGAAGATGTAAGTCAAATTTTACAGACTTTAGCTAACGTTAAAAGAAAATCGGATGAGTCAATTCAAGAATACGGGGCTCGCGTTAAACAAATTTTCAAACAACTTACTTCTCAAGTAATGGAAAACACCCCCGGAGCAAGAGGTGTGGGCCGTTGTGAAGCATACAAAGAAACCGTTATTGGGAATTTTCTACGCGGATTAGACTTTAACATTTATATGGCCATTCATGATAAAGAAATTAACACTTTGGATGATGCTATTGCATTAGCCGTTAAAGCCGATCAGAAAGTGAAAAGTTGGGGAAGAGTTCATGGATCTCTCTCTGACTCAGTTGCTTCTGCCTCGCCGGGATCCAATTTTAAGAATAAAATAGGACAAGAGATACTAAAGAGAGTAGCTCATATGCGAATAGAGGATGATACTAAGCCTGTACGTAATTTAGATTCAGTGCAATGTTATCATTGTAAAGAATTTGGAAATTATAAGCGAAACTGTCCAATGAAGATTAAAAGAAATGTAAAGGACAAAGAGAGTACGGGTTGTAGTTATTGTTATCGAAATAAACATTCTGTAGAGGACTGTAACATTAAACGAAGACATGAAAAGGAACGATCTAAGTTCAGGGAAAAATCAAATATGAGTCATTTAAACTTCGGGACGGGTTGTCTGACAAGAGGCCAGACGACTCCAAGCGGAAACCCCTCTCAACCCAGCGGATCGTCCTCTCACTCGGAAAATTCAACGAATTCGGTCCAAATGCGACGGTAGAGTTAGATAATTCTTCCTTTTCAAAAGATAAAGTGACTTTCCTAATTGATACCTGTGCTGGTGTCAATTAGCTTAAACAGAATGTGGTGAGTCCCACAGTTTGGATAAACAAAAGGCGAATAGTTCATTTGGTTGGCATAGGTCCAGAAATGATTTCCACTATCGCTGAGATCAGATTGATCATAAAGGGTCTCGAAGCTTCTTTCCATATTGTGTCAGAATCATTTCCCATTCCACAAGAAGGAATTCTTGGTATTCCTTTCCCCAAAAAACATAACGCCATTGTTAATTTTGAAAATGACTGTCTTCAAATAGGAAACGTTGATTTTCCGTTTGCCTCCCATAAGACAATCAGTTTACCTGCAAGAACAAAGAAATTAGTAACAATTAGATTAAAAGATACTAAATTAAAAGATGGTTACGTACGTAGAATTCAGTGTGGTCCAGGAATTTTCGCTGGTGAGACTTTGGTTTTTAATGAAGAGGGAACTGCTAAAATCTTCTTTATAAATTCCAATAATCAGCAAGTAAATTTAACAATACCACCAGTTGAGCGCGAAGAATATTCAGACATTGATTGTGAGGACCTCAAAAATTCTGTTAATGAAATAAAACAGGATTCCAGATTTGCTGAAATTTTGAAAATCATAAATTTCTCTGATTTAAATGATGAAGAGAAAGAAAGTCTTTTCCCTATACTTTTTGATTATTCTCGACAATTTCATCTCCCTAATGACAAATTGGGGTCAACTAATGTTGTTACCCATGAAATTGTCACCTCTGATAATAAAGCGGTAAACATAAAAAATTATCGTCACTCACCCATTCATAAAAAAGTAATTATGGAGAAAACTAAAGAATACCTCCGGGATGGAATAATTCGACCATCAGTATCCCCATATAATTCTCCTGTTTGGGTTGTTCCCAAAAAACCAGATCCTCATGGTAATAAACAAGGGAGAATGGTGGTTGATTATCGCGGACTAAACGAAAAGACCATTAGTGATTCCTACCCGTTACCGCAAATAAAACAGATATTAGATGAATTAGGAGGGGCTAAATATTTCTCTGTTATGGATTTAGCATCAGGTTTTTATCAAATACCCATGGATCCTGCATCCAAAGCAAAAGCTGCTTTTTCCACACCATATGCTCATTTTGAATTCAATAGAATGCCATTTGGTCTTATAAATGCCCCCGCTACCTTTCAAAGGGTAATGAATCAAGTTCTCACTGGTTTACAAGGAACTGATCTATTTGTTTATATGGATGACATTGTTATCTATGCATCATCCCTTGTTGATCACAGTCAAAAATTAAAAGCACTTTTAGGTCGTTTAAAAACATCTGGATTATCTTTGAACCCTGAAAAGTGTTATTTCTTGAAGAAAGAAATAGTATACTTGGGACATATTATCACCCAAGAAGGCGTCAAACCAGATCCCCGAAAAGTGGAAGCTGTAAAGAATTTTCGTATTCCAAGAGGAAAGAAAAATGTTAAACAATTCTTGGGACTTGTAGGTTACTATAGGAGATTTATTCCGGATTTTTCCAAAGTGGCTAAACCACTTACTCAGATTTTGAAAGATAACTCTGATTTTCGTTGGACTTCTCTAGAATAAGAAGCTTTTGAGATCCTGCGTGATAAAATATGTTGCGAACCTTTGTTACAGTATCCAGACTTTTCAAAACCGTGTGTGTTGACAACAGACGCTTCAAATTACGCTCTTGGAGGTGTCCTCAGTCAGGGTAAAATTGGTCAGGATTTACCAATCCCTTTTGCCTCACGGACTCTTCAAGGAGCAGAGATAAATTATTCTACAATAGAGAAGGAACTTCTTGCTATTGTCTTCTGCATCAACTATTTCCGGCCTTACTTATATGGTCACAAATTCGTCCTCGTTACTGACCATAGGCCCTTAGTTTGGCTGCATAGCATTAAGGATCCTGTCTCTAGGTTGGCTAGATGGCGAATCCAGCTGAGTGAGTATGATTACGTGATTGTGTATAAGCCTGGAAAGGTGAATTCAAACGCTGATGCTTTGTCGAGAAATCCACTGAATGATAGGGGCCCTTTATTATCTACTTTGGATTCCTTTGATGCAAAGCTGATAGCGGTTGTGGAACTTCCAGCTTCTGATTCCGAGATTGACCCAGAAGAGATAATGGAGCGAGTGTTTGCTTGTTTTGAGGCTCTAGATGTCAGAGCAGTGGAAAGTAACGTTACTGGGATTGAGGTGAATAGTGAAATGAATAATCCAGACTCGATCTCGCAGAATTATCAAATCGCCACCCAGGATCAGAGTACCGAGGCACAACGACTCGCGACTTCTGTTGGGTGTAGCCTATTAGGGACCCCGTTATCGGTCTGCGCCAATGCACCACAGAATTTTGGTCCAGATTCGTGGGGATGGAAACGCGCTAACCCCGGTAGTTTAGGTGGTCCTTTGAAAGATAAGGATTCCAAACCGGAGTCGAGAGATTCAACTCTCAGTGATGACAGCCTTATGGCTTCACCTGATGGAGACCTTAACGACCCAGTTAAGATACCTTCATAGGCTCAAAATGGTTTAGATCAGGTGCCCAAAAAGCAGAAGCCCTTGATGCCCATGTTGTCATCGGCTCTGAGTGGGTTGTGGGGTGCGGGCGTTGGATTAAATTCTCCTGTCGTGAAGACGCAAAGTAAATTGTGCGCTTTGCAGGAGATGGAAGACAAACACAAGGGTGAGAACAGTGTTGCTGTTCTTGAAAAGACTCCTGAATTGGTCGTCTCTGATGCGTGTATATCATACAGTAAGGACAAAATATATATTGGTAGAGGCCATATTGCTCATTTTGTCTCAGCCGATGGTTCGATGATGTCTGAAACTAATCAAGAATTAGTGAGTCATAATCTCTTCAAGGTTGAAGATTTCTTGGGAGGTAATCCTAAATTAGGTGAAGTGGTGAAGATAAAAGTTTAATCCTAGAAGGAGCGGGTGACAGATTAATCAAAATAACAACTTTTAGTATTTACACAAGAAGAGTATATTATTATTAGAGTACACGACTATAATATATGCATTATTGAATACTTATCTGACAACGAAATACCAGAACGAATTTTAAATACAGCTAAAATCACTAGTCCTGCTGATTCTGTAAGAATTTCTTTTATTTATTACTTATATAATATAAAGTTTAATGTTATATTAAAAATATTTTATTACTATTTTTATTGTCTGAAATCTTGATAAATATTACTACTTAAATTGAGTTGTTAAATTTGAATTCAAAAGGATTTCGCGGGGAAAATAACCTATAAGGCAAGAATTTTTGGTATTTAATATAATACCTTTCATATTTTAAAAAAAAGTCACATTATGAGGACATGAATAAAATTATTCATAATTTGTCAATCTTATTTTACACATTAATGGTGAAAATTCTCCCTATGAATATAGAGAATTTTTAAAAAATATGGGGAGTGAGCGCACACCTGTCAGTTTCGTATTAAGGTTATGTAAATCAAAACAAGTTTAAAATAGAAGGAAAGCAATAACAAAATTTGAAAAGGAAATTGTTTAAATTATTTTCAAATAAAAATAACAAGTTTGGAAGTTAGTAATTGAAATTTTTACCTGTGAATGATATTCCGGAAAGTTGGGTTCTTTTCCCCCACCATGGCACCAATGAAGCTCGTTCAAATCTTCATTCCTACCAAATCTTTCATCGATTCTGGATCACGAAAATTTTTGTTCTGGTTTTCTTCCTTGTGCAAAGTGAACTGGTGTTGTGACTACGTCAAAATGATTGACATGATTGTCGTTGCCTTATTAGTCTACTTGGCTTTAAATTATTTAGCGCAGAAAATCCAAAATCTCCGGGAATTGAGACCAGTACTGGAACGATTAATGCCTCCCAGACAAGTTCCAGACGTCGTTCTTCAAATGAACGCTTCTGAAAATCAAAGACTATTTTATCTTCAAGGAAATAATGATTTTTCTGAGGAAGTGATCAATGAATTATCAAATGAAAACTCACGAATCCGGCATGTATTTGGTCAAGTTGCGGTAGCCCAAAGTCCTGAGGGTTGGATCTGGAGACGTTTAAATTGCGCTCAGCAAGGATTGTTGACAGTTCGTCTTGATTTGGAGATAAGGACTCTCCATTTCGTTGGCATCTCAAACTTTTTTGCTCCTCGTCCTTGTGAGGGATGTGGGACTGAGCCGTTCCTTAATTTTCCTGCCGGAAGATGCTGCATTTGCCTTCAAGTTATCCAGGACTCAGGATGGTATCATGTGGGCTGGCATGCCTACAGGGTGCTCGAGATCCTTGTCAACCCCATGGAAGTAGAAGCACCTGTGAGATTCCGGGTGGTGAATTATCGAACGGAACCGTCATTCGACATCTTCTTCTGGGTTGAGGTGAGCCAGGTGGAGGGCGTTCGAGACATCATTCCCCTTTTGCCCTTGGAACGCTCGCATGTTTGAGCTGGTTTTGTTGGCCGTGTAGTGTTTTAGTGAGATGTGACTGTAAATAATTTTAAGATCAAATAGTGACTGTTAAGATTAAACATAAAATAGTGAAATAGAGATCATAATTATTATTTTATTTCGAAAGTATTATTCTGTCACAGAAAACAAAAGAGTATTTTTACTTTATGGAGTTATGTTTATAGAGGGTGACGAGAATAATCAAAAATAACAACAAAAAATATGTATAAGCTAAATTTGATAAAAATTATTTCAAATTTTAGGAATATGTATCCTGAAAATATAAATACAATACATTCCTTCTTTTTTATGTATATGACATATATCTATATTTTTGTTTGAAAATTATGTTAACTTTTTTATAAAATTTTATGAATTTAAAAATAATTTACATTTTAGATTCTTTATCTTTATTTTGTAATATTGAATGAGAAATGGTATAAAAATATATGTATAAAACTAAATTAAAATTTTATTTCTTTAACCTCATTTTAAATTGTAAATAGGTTCGAGGTTCATTTTTTTCTTTTGCTTTATTTTAATTTGCGCCGAATTTTATTTCTCTTGGTTGAATATTTCAAAATTGAGTTTCTTATTATTTTAGGGTGGCATAAGTAAGGTTAAGTCACATACCTTTTGGGACCAAAAGTCGTAAAATTGCAGTAAAGTAAACATTCCAAAATGATTTAATGAAATCAGAGCAAGAATAGTCCCTTCGATTCACTCATAGGAAACCCTAATCACTTCACGCCTCATAAATTAAATCTTGAAACTTGACACCTAGAATCGGGAAAAGATAAACAAACACTCATGAACACGAATGACAGTCAAGAAAAAGGCTGTCTCCACCCTGTATCAGCCTTTTAATTAGGCGGGGAGGTGTAACGTTATAGATGTTGGGGTATTGGAGCCCGGAAAATATATACGTTTAGTTACACGAAGTGTATCTCGGAAACTAGTATCGACTAGCGAGGTATCGATTCGATATATCGATTGATCGATGTTTGTTCAAATTCAAATAAGAATTTAAAGTTGAACCAAAGATATTTTAGCTAGATGCGCCAAGGGTCTAGTTAGGCCACATGTCACGAGGGCGGCGCTACCGTCACTTTTGTGGCTTCGGCTTTATTCGGTACTTTTCGGCTAAATTCGGCATTGCCGCTTCGTTTAAAGGGATTATTTCGACCACATACCGCAAGGCAGCGCAATAAACGTCAAGCGGGAATTAAAAAATTTTGCATTATTATGAATTATTTATGTATATTAAAGGACTGAAACAGACTTTTTCCTATTTTGAAATATTTGTAGTACAGATAATTTACTCTTATGACTGAAAAAGAAAAAAATGTCCTATAATATAGGACATAATAAAAAATTAAGAAGTCATTGAATATAATAATGAATTCAGCATTTTAGTAATTACAAACCTATAAATGATAGGACAATTTTACCATTGGACAATAGCTTGCACATCTTTTCATTTTTCGCATTAAATATTAGAATTATAATTAGTATAAAAAGTATGATGAATAATAAAAAATAATTCAAAATTAGATGCCGAGTACACAAATGAACGTAAAAAAATTTCGAAAATACAAAGTGACGAATAATAAAATTTTAGGGCTTTAATATAACGATACAAGATTTTTAATTGTCGAAAAATAAAAATGCCCAATTTAAAAATATCCGAAATTATAATTTAACGAATTATATAATTTTTGAATTATACCATTTTTAATTATGCAATTAACGAAATATTAAATTCCCATACAATTTGCAAATTTTCGAACTTTAAGATTTGACGAAAATAACCAATTAGTTATTAAAGATATATTAAATAATAATTATTTATTTTTGTCAATATTAAATTTCGGGAATTAAAAAAATGTGAAGAATTTAATAATTGGACAAATTATATAGTTCCGTAAATTTTAAATTTGGATATTATTGAGATTTTTAGTTTTGCGGTAAATTTAGAATCCTGTCATTTTAAAATTCAGAGATTTCATAATTCATGAAATTATATTTTCGGAACCCGTTAATTTGTGTATTTATTATCTCTTCACTTTTTATTAGTCCCTACATAAATAATTAATTTAATAAATTAGGATTTATCGTTAGTTTTCGCACAAATCCTTATAAAGGTTTTCAAAGATTATTGGAAAGAAAAAATTATAACGTCAGTGGAGATGTTTAAGAAAAAAGTATTTCTTGAAACAGGTACGTATTGAAATTTTATATTTAATTTCTAAACTTTCTTCTTTTTTTCTGGTAATCGATTTTTCTTGCGCGAATTTACTTACTTACATAATTATTTACAATACATTCTATAATTTGTTATTACAATTGTAATTAAATTATTCAGCGATTTCATAATAAAGTTTTGTATTCAAAACTTGAATATTCTATTTCAAATTGTACAAATAGACATGTCTATTTGTAATTCTATATTGAAGAATTTCAGTTTGGTTAGAAAATACTTTAAATTAAAAGTTTTGAACATTGAAAAGTTGAACAGCCGGGAATTTTTTTCTTAGGGTGACTTTTTACGAAGAAAAATTACAAAATTAAAAAAAAAACTAAATTCGAACAAAAATAATTATTAAATACTCTTTTCAATTTTTTTTTTTTGGTTGGAAAATTAATTTGAAAATAATTTTTAATTTTAATTTTGAGCTTTTGCTCTGTGAAACGAAACTCTTAGATTTCAGCAAGTACTATTAAAATATTAAAACTATATCCCACGATTTTTATGAATTTTATTTAAAGTTAATCCAAAGAAATAAAATTTTAACTTGCAGTAAAATATTAAAGCACGTAAAAAATATAAGAAAAAATAAATTTTAAATAGAAAAATTGATGAAAAATAAAAGTACCGAATAATAAATGCCCGAATTTTAATATTTCAGAAATCCAAATTTATCGAATTCTATAATTTCAAAATTATTCAATTAACGAATTATTGAACTAACTTAAATTTTTTAATTAGCGAAATTTAAATTTCAATAATTAGTAAATTAATGATTAAATATTTAAAATAATTATAAATTATTTTATCAATCCCGATGTGCTAGAT
>CAKNYM010025187.1:0-13659 GCA_932195095.1 Andricus curvator
TTCCTTGGGAATCGAACCGAAGGGCCTATGAGAAAGCCACCGAACGCGTCCTCGGGTTGCGGATAGAGGGTCCCTGTACCAAGGGTTTCTGCTGAATATGGTTACAATAATTAATAAGCAGTCGCGGACAATTGTCCAGGGATGGTCCCGAAGGAATAACCCCTAAGCGGAGGCGTAACAACCGTGCCGAAAGCTGAATGGCACCTGGGTGAGGTGTCTCAAACGGTGACTCTGGGATATCGGGCGACCTCTCAGAGTATACAGCCTTATCCTTGCATGCGGGACTCTACAAGGATGGACGAACCCTTTTCCCTAGCTGCTCGTGGGAACAACAATGACAACACCAAACATAGTTGTAGTAAGTGCGGTTCAAAACAATCGAACGTGCAGGGCTCCCGACAATGGGTCCGACAACAATGCCGACTACCCTAGAGTTAGGGGAGCTAATCAAGATGGAGTCAATGCGATGGACCGGCGGAATCTCAATACTTTTGGGTGGACGGATTGAGTGCATGCTCTGTGGTGCAAGAAACACCCAGAGCTCTCGCATTTTTCGCATAAACGTCTGCGAAACCGTGCCGAGGAACTCCGGAAAAGGGTTTATATAAGCGGAGCGCCTACTCAATGGCAGCCAGAGCAAGCCGGCAACAGAGAAAGAGAGGCGATACTGAGACCAACCGCGAACAGGCATCCAATAGAGGAAGAACAATGCTTCAAGACACGGAGAAACATCAACATTTCGGTTTCTCCCAAGCCCAAGAATCTGACTGAACTGGATGATGAGCTTCGTGGAGATTTTTCCGAAGAATCCGACCTCTGGACTATCAATTGCGGTGTGTACAATGTGGCGAGAACTTTGGCAGATGCAAACCGTAAAACAAAACCAACGGTTGATCATAAGACCAAAAGACGAATACATCAGCTCAGCACAAAGATAGGCTGGGCAAGACAGTACGCATCCCGCATTCAGTGTGTGATTCACTACATAATATCTGGCAGGACTTTCACTGCCAAGGTTCGACAGTTCGCGCGCGAACTGCGGATCCGTCATCACAAACTCAATAAGTCAAAGCTACTGACCATCAGGCAGCACATTGTTGACAGAATACGAGTACTATCCAACGCTAGAGCGGAGAGAGAGGTGGGTCAGAGAAAATCAACAGTTTTTGTCTGACCCATCTCGACTCTTCCAAGACCCTCCAGTTACTGTCGACCATCTGCCCAAAACAGAGGAGGTCGGAGCATTTTGGAGAGAAGTCTACTATGTCCAACATCCACTTGAAGAAGGCTCAAAGAACATAAATAGCTTCAAGGAGCTGTGCAATGCCCTCATAACAGCTGAGGAGGAATGCCCACCTATCACTACCGAGGAGGTAAAAAACGTATTGAGAGGCATGAAGAACTATTCAACCCACCAGCATCTGGCCCGAATTTTCACCTCATATCTAAAGTCGGAAGAGCCTAGTCCGGAGTGGTTGGTGGAAGGGCGCACAGTGCTCCTGCCGAAGACGGGCAACTTAGCTGACCCTAAGAATTACAGGCCAATAACTTGTCTGAACACACTGTATAAGATCTTCACAGCTATCCTAAATGATAGGATTGTTCGGACAATTGGACCTGTGTGGCGAGAGATATATGAACAACTTGGCTCAAAGAAAGGCGTAGCAGGATGTCGGGAGAACCTGCTCATCGATAGATGTCTTTGTAAAGACGCAGCATACTATCAGCGATTCCTATCGATGGCCTGGATTGCTTACCGGAAAGCTTTCGATTCAACCTCCCATAGACTTATCATCTGTCTGTTGGAAAGCTTAAAGGTTCATCCACACTTCGTGAGGTGCATAGAGAGATTAATGCCGCTTTGAAAAATCAGATTTACTATCTCATCTGGAAAACATCGTGTGATCACTAACAGTGTCACCTTTCGCCTCTCGCACTTCGCCATTCCGAATGGTACCTCTGCGGCAAACCTGGAGATCGAAAGCATAAGGTCACTCATATATTTTACATGGATGATCTCAAGATCTATGCTAGAAATCAAGAGAAACTACATCTAGCTCTAGACATTGTGAAAGAGTACACTCAAGAGATTGGAATGGAGTTCGGTTCAGAGAAATGCGCCAAGGTTAATTTGAAGAAAGGAAAACTTAATGGCATCCCCGAAGACCCTGAGCTCGTCGACAGAAGTGCGATAGGACACCTTAGCGCTGGAGAGACCTATACATACCTCCCGCGTGGAAAAATTTCGTGGCGCTGTACTATTTCTGTCTAGTCCGCCTTGAGTCGACACTGGCGCGCCACAGGCTGACTGTCCAGTGGCTAGACTGGGATGTAACGCTCGGATCGACTAGTTTCTAGACAGATCGGCTATTTTGATAAAAAATAATTAATAATTAAATAATATAATTATTTTTTATGCCATAAAAGTCCAATATATAGATTTTGCAGTTAATTAAAAATATAAAAAAAGTTTTTGTACAGAAAAAAATGAAGAAATGAGTTTTCGCAAATCTCTTGTACATACGCCGGATGTCGAACTTCTGATGTAATTTCCTATTATATTGTTGTAACTTTGTCCCATCGCCTTAACACCTCGGCCATCTAAAACTTAAATTTTTTTCTCATTTTTGTCGGATATGAATTTCAATTCATTACATTCTAATATTTATTTCAATAAAACATGAACAATTTTCTAAATATTAAAAGTACTTGATGTGTGAATAAATCATTGGAAAAAATAAATTTTATTTGATTTTACTTGCGATTAGGCTACGAAATAATGGTTGTTTATTATTTCAAATAGTTAATACGTTAGGCCTAATTATCATTTATGCAATCAATAAATAATTAAAGTAAATTAAATAAATAATTCATAATATTATTTGATTTTCTGGAATATCATCAATATTATACATAGCATTATAAAAAAAAAATGATTAGCAGTTCGAACTCGAAAGTTTATTGCCTCACTGCCCGGTTCGGGTAGTGTTTCTAGGTGGATATTTACTACCAATGTGGACCCACCACACCCACGACGGGCCAACAGCACGCTGTATTCCTTAACGGTCACCCATTCAAGTACTAACCGCGCCCAACAATGCTTAACTTCAGTGATCTTACGAGAACTGGTGTTTTCAGCGTGGTATCGCCGTTATATGAGAAGTTGTAGGCTCCGGAAGCTACGATCATGGTTCCTTAAAGCAACCAATCCCGACGCAACTGGAACGTGTACGTCATCCGCCTAGAAGTTAAGCAAGAGCGGGGAATTTACGCGAGATAACATCGGGCAACACTGTTCCTTGGAGTCAGGTCTCTAGCCGCGAATGATCTTACGCAGCAGACGGGACAGTTGGAGATGAAGTTTCACCTCTGGATACTTTTTTAGAGCTACCAATCTTTGTAGAATGTTATGAGGAACAGTGTTGACGGACCAGATGAAGTGATCCCAGAAGAACAGCCTTTTGCATCCGGTTCGCGATGGAATGAGCCTGACGCTGGCAAGCCGGAATCTTGTTGAGTTGGCTAATAAATGAAGCTTTCATACCTCCAAGACAGCCGATTATGAGAACTACAAGATGGACTTTGAAGCCTTGGTAGAGCCTGCTTAGCTCGAACAGAAGTGCTTGATATTTCGCCCGTTTTTCTTCTTCCTTTGCCGTGATATTACCATCGGCTGGTGCCGAGAATTCAATCACGTAAATGATCTTGTTCTTCAGATCTTGGAGGACAATATCAGGCTTCGTAGCACTGATACGTTGAGTGCTGGAGAATGAGAAATTCCAGTAGATCTTACACTGATCATTCTCCACAACAAACTCTAGTTCCCCCTGGGCGTATGGCAAGACGGGCAATATATCAACACCATAGAAGTGCCTCAGATGGTAATATAGCACTTTTAGAGCCGCATTGTGTCTCTCTATGTACCCGTATCGTGCATGTTTTGAGCATCCACTAAGAACATGTCCAAGTGTTTCTGGCTCTTGCTCGCACGCTCGGCAGTTGGTATCGCCTACAGGTATATTCATTATGCGCTCGCGGTAAACTAAGGTGTCTCTAACGCCGTCTTGACAGGCAAAAAGAAATCCCTCAGTCTCCTATTTTAATCCAGCAGACTTGAGAAACATGTTGGACAGACCCATCGAGAGCTCTTCTCTACGTATAATGCCGTAGAATTTACCATGAAGGGGCTTGTCAGCATGTTCTCTTAGTAGAAGCGTATGTTCTGCTTCCTGTACACGACTTTTGAGCACCAAAGGTGTTAGTGATGCTAGGCCATGTGTAGTGTCGCTGGAATCAAATGGGAGGCCAAGCTCCTCTGCGGCCCTATCTGCGGCACGGTATAGAAACGCCGCAGCATTGACGACATCATGTTGATGTACGAGTCGCATAAGAAAATCTGTGCTACTTAGAACTGAGCAGGCTGTAGCCAGAACCGTTCTGCGATGAAGACACTCTAAGCTCAGCAAGCCTCTACCCTCTTTATCTCGAGGGAGGTATATTCGAGGTACGGACGATCTAGGATGATGACTTGGATGGATTTTCATCATCTTGCGTGTGCTTCGGTCGAGTTGCTTTAACTCATCGACGTTCCATTTTACTGCACCAAACGTGTAGAGCAGTATAGGAACGGCCAGCATATTGGTCGCCTGGATCTTATTCTTTCCAGATAATTCGGAAGCCCAAATTTTTCTGATAATTTTGCCGTTATATATTATTATTATCGCATTATACATATTAAAATTATTATAAATTCAATATAAATTTATTATAACTTTACAATATAATTCAATTGAAAGAAAATGTTTTCAAACATTCTTAAAAAAAATCGTTCTTAAGAATACAGTTCTTGTATTAAGACTTCGATCACCTCCAACAATTATTGTTTACTATCTTAAATATGTAATAGCGTACAGTTAATTATTGCTGGAGAATTTTTGCAATTGTGTATTGTAATTTCCTAAACCTTTTATTCAAAAATGATTACTTTCTGAATTCACCTCTGTAATTTTTGTTTAAGTCCAATGTATAATATTTAATTCACTAATTAAAATTTAAAATTATCCTAAACTATTTCAAGTGACAGGTAGTAAATATACTCATTTTTGAATTATAATTCCATATCTGTTTTTATTGAATTTCCAACAAAATACATTTAATTATGTACGTGTAGAAAAAATAAGTTCAACTCGCCAACAATGTATGAAATTAAGATGGTTGTCAGTTCCATAAACACGATTTCAAAATATAATTCGACGAATTGTTTATCAAGTTTTGTTTTTGACCGGCGAGGATTCTATCTCTACTGAATCAGTGTTAACTTGTGACATAGTGGCTCGTTTGGATATAAGAACTCAACTGATTCAACGTGTTGCCATGCGTCGGTTTATGTATGTAAAATATATGAGGAGTGGGGGAGTGCATTGTTTGGTAGGGAGAGAGTCATATGTTGTGAGCGTGGGAATAACCGTTATGCCACGCACGTGAATAAAACCGGTTTTTTAACAGGCAAACAAAGGATAGAAGTATGCGTTTCCTAGAAATGACACAAAAGAACACGTGCATCATATACACCATACAAAAGAATTCGTATTTCCTCCACAAAAGAACACGCATTTCCTACAAATCGCACAAAAGAATCTCTATGTCATGTAATTTACACAAAAGAACACATGTTTCCCATAAACCACACAAACGTGTTTAGTGGGGCTGTATTTGGTATAAACCGGTTTTTCATGTGTAAAGAAATAAGTGGCGGTATCCGCTAACTATGAAAACAGTCTCATATTATCTGCAGTTTTATGTTTATGTATTTTATATAAACCAATTTTGCAAGTGCACAGCAGAATTCAAAATGATAGAAACGGAAACAATAATCAAAACAAAAAATTTTCCAGGAAAGACGTTACTACAAAACCTAATTTTTTTATCTGTCATAAAATGTTATCGAGTTTCTGTGAAAGTATTGTTACACTGCTTAAGCAAAATTCACAACTGAAGATTATTTTCAAACAAATTTCCCAGTGCCATTTTTGTCTTAACTTAAAAGGTATTCAAACAATGTTGGATTGCCATTAGTTATATATACACCGCTCTAGGTACTTCGAAACATTTTCTCCAGAAAAATTAGTTTTGAGGGAAATTTTTAACAGAGAACCGATTTCGATTTCGTTTATGCGTGTCAAACAAATTTTCTACAGTCTCTAGCATTATTTTTTTGAGTTGATGAAAGTCGGTATTCGTGTAATGTATTCTTTAATTTTAATTCAAACTCAAAGTTTGTTTGAAATAAAAAAAAATTTGATCGTAGAATAATACAAAAAATGTTTGAAAACTGTGTGCGTGGAAATAAACAAAGAATAATTCTGATAAAAACTATTTTAGTGCGAACACTTTATCATAAAAGGAGACATTTTTCTAGGTCATTTATAAATCTGATAAATAAGTCTGTAATGAATCTGCAACACTATTCTTGTAGGAGGGGAAAATTTTAAAACTGAAAATGCTTTTTTGTGTCTTCTGGTTCATATATATAGGGTGTAGATATACTGATCTTTCCCTTTCAAGAAAAAACGATTGGCATGTGTGCACGGAAGAGGGGAGGGTGCTGACAATGCTTAAACCGGATTATTGCGGTTAATTTTGTATAAACCGGTTTTCAAGGTATAAACAAAGATATTAGTTCCTAGATGCGGCAAGGGATTAGTAGGGCCACATACCGGTAGTTGGCGCTCCAGGCAAGTTTGTGGTCGTTGCATATATATATAATATATATAGCTATCATTCCAGTGTTACGGACACATACCTGTAGAGGCGCTGTGAAAGCCGCTTATTTTCGTGGCGCCAAGTCGTAAATTTTTAAATCCATATTTTTAATAATCTACTTTTCTTCCAGAAATTAGGGAAAATATAATTAGGACGATAATCAAAGAGTTCATTCGAATTACTGAAAACTGATACGCTGTTGTATAAGTCCTTAAAATGTACATATTTAGTAACTGTGCCTTTATATCTTATCCAAAATTATTCCTATTGTTCTATAAAAGTCCAAATTGTCCAAATCCGGATATTATTCTTCCTTCTCAAAAAGTTTTGAATAATAATTTAGATATATTACGAACTTCTGTTAAAATTTGGACTTTTGAAACACAATGGATCCATGGACCAACCAAAAATACCGAAAAAATGAATACCCAATACATAAATTGATGAAAAGTAAAAATACCGAATTATAAATGTCAGAATTTTTAAAATGATAAAATCAAATTTCATTGAATTATAAAATTTTAAAATTGTACAATTCTGAAATTTTATAAATCGTTAAATTTGGATTTCGGAAACTTGAAAATTAGGCCACATAAAATTCGGTATTTTTAATTTATTCGTCAATAAATTTGTCAATTCGTGTAATAGGGATTCATTTCTTTTCGGTATTTTCGGTTAGTCTCTGGATCCAATAAAATATATCTTTGCACAGGATTCAAGAAAGTAACATTTTCAATGAAGTACAACATGAAAAGAATATTTCTTTTCGCATAATAACTCAATATTGAAATTGAATTTTCACTGAGTAAAATTTCAGAATTAATTACAACATTATTTCTAAAACATTATAATTCCTATCGGCTACCGCATTCGTTTCAGGATACATTTTTTTTATTTGAAAAATAAATTTTTAAAACAAAAAAGTTCAATAAATTTGAAAAAAATTATCTTTCCATAGGAGTTATAATTGCTTAAAATTAGCTTGGTTAATTCTGAAATTCCATTTTATGAAAAATTTCGTTTATATTCAATTAAATACAATTTTCATTTATAAATAAATAATAAAAATAATAAAATATATAAATTAATAATGTTGATAATTTTGATTAAAAATGTCAATTGTTTATATTATATTATATTATCTATTTATTTATTGTTTATATTATTTTACGAAAAAAAATTAAAATACATATAAAGAAGACCACGTGGTAAATTTAAATACCGTGAAAACCCTTTTTTCACTCAGGAGGTCTCAAAACGTAGAGCGATATTTCAAAAAGCCTTTTAAACTCGTAACACTTAAATGTACATATGTATATATAGCTGTATATAGTTATGAAATTAAAAATTAATCATTAATTTTAAGCATAGTACGTAGTTTAGAAAATAAGTTAAAAACCAAAAAAACCACGAAACAAACAAGAAAAATTAGAAATAAGTTGCTTTCCTACTAATAAGTGCATTTTTTCAGGAAAAAACATGAGAAAAAATTGGTTTTAAATTCACGAATTTTTATAAAATATCATACAAATAACATTTTTTTCTTATGTGATAAGTCGTGGCATTTGACTTAACCCATTTTTCCCTCTCAACGGATTGTTCACCTTGGCGCATGGGGTAATCCTTAAATTAAGTTGTATTCGGTAAAAAATTTAAATTCAGGGACACAACTTCCCAATTATTTTTTATCTCTAAAAATTATGTTTAAATCATTCAAATTTATTTGCCATTTTATTTTGTTTTTAATAGACATACAAAATACCTATTTATTAAAAAAAAATTAATACTTCATTCATTAATATAGTACTGTCAGAGTACTGCATAATTTATGGGATACTCCTGGTGAGAAGGCTCAGCAAACTGTGGAGATTTAATATATCATTTCATTTTATTTATTTAACTTAGTTTTAAATTAAATTTTACTATTTATGATAAAAATAACAGTCTTCTTTTTAATTTCTTTTAATATACTCTCCACCGTTGAAGCCAAGAAACAATCCAAATACTGTCATTTTTAATTTATAGTAATAAAAATCCGTATTTTAATTAATATATCTGTTAATCCGTTTTAATATGTTGAAAAAACCTAATATACGTAAATTTGTAATATAAAATAAGACTCATCAACATAAAACAAATTTTGCTTAATTTTTCTACCGTCTACTTGTCATTTACTTCACTAATTCGAATAATGCTTCATTTACTCAAATTATAGATAGAGATTTAATTTGACAAATAAATAAAATATTTTTTGTTCGACCAAAATTTTGTTTATTAAAGTAGATTGATATTTATTTGAAACTATTTTTTTAAATTGTTTAGATTCAGTATATATATAATTATTGTTTCGGTATTTTTTATTAGTCCCAAAGAAGATGATTTGAAAGATTTAATCTATTAATTAACATTTTTCAATTAGTTTTAAAATATTTTGTTAAAGCCTTGTAAGAAATTCAACTTGGTATATGTATAGTGGAATAAGTATGCCAAATTTGATCAATTTATCTGTACACGTTCACCAGATATTGCAGGATCGTAAAAAGCTTGACATACATACACTCACACATGCATACTACCGGACAATTTTTCAGGACGTCAAATTATATATATTCCTCTTGCAATATATTCAGAAAAACCGTTTTTTGGAAACTGGATTTTGACACCACTACAAGGCTTCCTCTATGAGGAAGTAATTGCCGAAAATAATATGGAACCGAATTATAAATGGACAAATGTTTAAATTTCCAATATCCAAAATTATCGAATTATAAAATTTCTTAAAATTAATTTAATTTCAATAATTGGATGAATTAATTATTCAATATATATATTAAATAATTAATTTACCTCATTATTTAAATACAAATAATTTTATTCAATTTTATAATTAGGTATTTTTATTTTTCATCTATTTGTGTATATGGTATTTATTTTTTGGGTATTTTTGGTTAGCCGCAATAATTTATTATAATCGATTAATTAATTATGTTAGTCAAAATAATTATAATTAAAATATTTATATTCGATATTTTGAAATTAAACGAATATAAATGTTGAGAATTTAAGAGTTATGGAAAATTAAATAATTCGTGAATTTTAATTTTCCACATTTTTTCACTTCTTACTCATTATTTTTTATCTGTTTCGTGAGTCCCATTTCTTTTTCAGCTCTGCCGCCTTGGGAATAGTTCATAGCACTGGGTTGAAGTTTCAGACGTTCAGTCTGATGAACTTTTTTTTTTACATTTATTGTATTAAAAATATGAAAAAAGTTCCCAAAACCATTTTATTTTTATTTATTTACTAGCAGAAATTTACCTAGCGTGGCCCGGGATTTTAAAAGATTTGTAGTGACTTTCAGGATTTTTAAGGGATTTTAAGAGATTTTAAAGGATTTCACCAGATTTTAAGTGACTTGATGGAATTATATTTTAAGTCATTTTAAGAGATTTACAAAAGATTTAAAGGATTTGAACCATTTTATGGGTTTTAAGGGATTTTACTTGATTTTAAAGATTTTAAAGGGATTGCAAAAGAGTTTAAAGATTTTCAAGAGATTTCATTATATTTCGAGAGATTTGAAAGAATTCTAAGAGGTTTTAAGAGATTTCAAAATATGTAAAACGATTTTAAGAGATTTATAGAAAATTTAAAGGATTTTAAAGAATTTTATTTAACTTTAGGCAATTTCAACGGATTTCAAGAGATTTTTAAAAAATTTAAGATTATTTTGTAAATCTCTTAAAATTGTTTAAAATATATCAAAATCCCTTGGAGTGAATTAAAATCTCTTCCAATTCCTGCAAATTTGTTAAAATCACTTAAAATATCTTAAATCTTGTGAAATCTCTGAAAAAAACCTCTTTTTCAACTCTTTTAAAATTCTTTTTAAATCCCTAAAATCAATTAGCATCCCTTGAAAATTCTTTTAAATCCTTTAAAGTCTTTTTATCCCTTGAAATTTCTTTAAAACACTATAAATCTCTTGAAATCCTTTAATAATTTTTGAAATCTTATTAAATCTCTTGAAATTCCTTAAAATTACTTCAAGATCTTTTGCAATCCTTTAAAGTCTCTTTAAAATTCCTTTAAATTCTATGAAATCTCTTAAAATTCCAGGTGACGCTGGGTAAATTTCAGCTGGTAAATAAATAAAAAATGTTGGTTTTAGAAACTTTAGAACCTTTTTTTTTGTTTTTTTTTATTCCAAGAATTAAAAAAAAAATTGTCAGATTAGACGTCTGAAACTTCAACCCAATGTTCATAGCTAGCCTGGCAGGTCTTTTTGCTCGCTAAGCTCGCACCACCGACGGTGACTCATTCACATTTCACACGATTTGACGCGGTTGCCATGGAAACAATGAAAAGTTGAAGAGGGCAGCACCTCAATGTAGGCTAGAAAGTAGTGACATATAGATATTCGGCGTCCCCACTCCTGACCCTTGCCGCATCTAGGTACTAATATCTTTGGTATAAAACAGGTTTCAACATGCTGGAAATGGAAACATTAATCAAACTAAAACAAATTTTTCAAGGGAAGGCTTTACTGTAAGGAACTTATAAGAATTCGGGAAATCTAGTGTAGAAGAATGTGGAAAGTCAGGTTTAGTGTGCCGCTATCCCCTGAACTCCCTCCACAATATATTGTAGGACCGGTCTAGGCGACATGTAGCATAAGGGACGTTAGTCAGTCTTTCGGCTACCCTTACCCCGAGTTATATCGTCTTGGAAACTCTTAGACCAAATAAAAAATACTTCCACGTTAAAAAAGTAACAAAGTGAATTCATTACCCTCACCCTGTTACAAATTGGCGATCCTGCCAGGATAGTGGCAAACGATCCTTTGAAGAATTAGCTACGGCAATACAAGGAATCAAAAGGCCCTATCTTTGATTCGAACCTCGAATACAATCTTGAGAACTACGGTTCTCCCAGGAAGGACTCCGGACTTCTCTACGGAAAGTTCGTAAAACAAGGAACCTGTAAGGTATTGGGTAAAATTAAGAGCTGAATTAAATATGCCTTATTCTACGTAAACCCGATTACCAGAAAGTTCCGTAATAAGAATTTTGGGAACGCAACAAACCGCGGTAAAATTCTAGAACCTGTGAAACAGCACCGTAAGACTCAGAAAAAGACGAGGAAAGAAAAGCAGCATAGCAGCAATCACGCAGCCAAGTCGGAGATACGTCACCGAATACATCCGAGCAGACAAGGACAACGCAGAGAACTACCACCTCCCGTTTGCAGCCGTCGCCGGAAGAAAACACAAAGGCTAGTAGTTATAAATTAAGATAGAGTTTCAGTCTTCTTTTCAGTCGTCGAACAAATAATTTTAAGTACGCAAAGTTAAGGTGAAGTGAAAGTGAAATTAAGGTGAAGCAAAGATTAGAAAAAAATAAATAAAAATGTTTATATAGGGAACCGTTGGTATATTACGCGTGCTCGGATTGTACAAGTGAGGATTATAAAAAATTTAACAACACAAAAATTATAACGCAGTCGCGACACCATTTACACCCGACACTCGCAATTAGGAAAAATTATACACGCTGGCGTTTCACGCCTATAGGGAAAACTTATCCACAAATTACAATACACAATCCGAGACCGATAGTTCAGACAACACTTTGCCGAATACCCATACCCACAGATCGGACAACATGAGCTTGCTCACTTCAGACGAATAACTCGACCTAATCCTGTCTAGGATGGCAGTTTTGGAGGATGTAGTAACAAAAGTTACTGTCGAAAAACGCTAATCATCGGAAAATAAAAAGTAACGTAGAAATGAACGATGAGAATGAGGAGAACAACGCGGAGGAAGAAAGTAACGTGGAAGGAAACGATAATGAGAACAGCGCGGAGGAATCACGCGAACGACAAGAAAGTCGACCCCTCGTGCAAATCAGACCGACTAGTGCCATTCCTACCAATGCTAGTGAAAGTAGCGTAGACGAAGCACGTGAAACTGTGAGACTGCCGAGAGCTCAAAAACCTTTGGCTCTGAGACAGCCCTTCTGGTACTATTCCCGCTAAGGAAATAATAAGAACCATAAAGACTCTAACAGGGCAGGCTGACATGGGGGTAGAAGACTTTATACGATCAGTAAAAAGGGCACGAGACAGGTGCTCTCAACCCGACTTGCTGTTAGACTTCGTTTTAGCAGAAAGAATCACACAAAATGCAGAAATGGCAATTAGGTACTTAGAAATTACCAATTTTAACACTCTTTTTGATGCCTTGAGAAAAAATTTAAATCTGACAGGCTCAGTTTCCGCTCTTAGATCTAAATTAGAAACATGCAGACAAGGTCCTAAAGAAACAATACAAAGTTTCAACGGGCGTTTCAGACAGGCCGTGAACGAAGTAAAATATGCAGTGCAATCAGAACACAAAAATAGCATGGAGAGAAAGATTGCTATCCAGATAGAAGAAAAAGAATCCCTCAAAAGATATATGCTTAACTTGAGAAGAAAAATCGGACTGCAAGTTAAAGCCCAAAAACCAAAGGGCCTATGCGAGGCCCAGAATCAGACTGCAGAGATGGAGATCTGGTTAAAAGAATCTCAACCAGTACGCCCACCAATACAGCCGCCTATGCGGATGCATCCTCGGGGCCCGATGCACAGTGGCGTACCTTTGGTAAAACCTTACACAGCACAGGCTACCGGAAACCAAGTGTCTCGAACAGCTATACCGAATTCAAAGATGCCGCTTCAACAAAGAATGCAGTTAAATTGCCATAAGTGCGGAAGACTCGGACATTTAGCAGCACAGTGCTATGCTAAAACGCAGAATTTTCACAAATGGGAGATTTGATGAAAAAGGAAGTGATAAGACATTCCAAGTCACCTTATATATATATATATATATATATATATATATATATATAT
>CAKNYM010025188.1:0-16113 GCA_932195095.1 Andricus curvator
AACCATGATCGTAGCTTCCGGAGCCTACAACTTCTCACAATAAAGAAATAACAGTTGAAAAATGAAGTACATTATAAATAGATAAGGTGGCACGACAGTCTCGCAAACGAAAATTAACAAAACATTTTTCTTACTTTACAGAAACTCTTCGTAAATAGTGAAATTTTGCCTACACTGTTAGAAAAATCTCTACTGAATTTAGTATACATGTAATGGAAGCAAAAATGCACAACATGAAATTAAATTTAGTATACCAGCGTACAGTAAATTTAGTATATTTATACTGAATTTATTACACGCGTATACTAAATTTCTTATACGTGTATACTAAATTCAGTATGAATATACTAAATTTACTGTACGCTGGTATACTAAATTTAATTTCATGTTATGCATTCTTGCTTCCATTACATGTATACTAAATTTAGTAGAGATTTTTCTAACAGTGTACGTATTGTTCGGGCTATATAAAGATGTGTACTTCAAATCACTGCAACAAGTGTCTATAGGGATTTCATACATACTTTAATTAATTTTAGGGGATTGTAAAAATTTCTAATTTTCCAAATTTAAAATTCCATGGATTTTGAGAGATTTGAACATTTCTTTAGAAATTTTAAAAGTTTTTGTTAAATGAAACGGATTTCAAAAATTTTGTATACATTACAAAGGTTCTTAGGGAATTGAAAACTATTTCTCGTGAATAATTTTCATAGTAATATATTTACACCAATTTCCTTGAAATTCTTCAAATCATTATAAAATCTAAAAAGGAACTTCAAGAGTTTGAAACGGTTATGAAAAGGTTTTCTTAGAATTCTTTAAAATTAGTTGAAATTAAAAGAATAAAAATAATAATATTAAAAGAATAAAGGGTGATAATAACACAATGCACTCTGTTGGTGTTTTCTCGCCTTCCAGCTTGTATTTTTGAGCTGGCACGTGTTTTTGGACGACAAACTTTTTTAACCGGTGAACCGGCACTTTTTTTTTAAACGCGTGTTCAGTAATAAAACAAAAGCGAACATTTTTACGATACTTCACACGAATGTATATGTTATTACGAATACCGTACGTATAAATGAATGTGGTCGTATTAGGCACGAAAAAAAGAATTAAGGATTAAAAGCATTGCACATCGAAACAACATTCAATAAAGATTTTTACAGGGAATGTGACTAAAGTGTAACCGTTTTTCTTAGCAGACGAGCAGACCGTTCGCACTTCACCATCAGAACTGCGCTTGCGCTATACTGGAGTGGAATTCTGATGCCACGAAAATTTTGTAATCCGAACGGACCTCTCTCTTTAACACCTTAGGATAAAAAAAAGGAGGTACGTTCGGATACGTAATTCTCACGGCATCACAATTACACTTCTGGTTCGAATTCCACTGCTGTTCGAAAAAAGGAATAACGAATTAATGATATTATATTTATATTTAATACTATTTAATAATTTATATAATTATAGATATATAATTTATAATTTATACATAAATTTATAAATATAATTATTAAATATTAATTTCACATTTATTATTTTTATATTGCATTATTTAAGGGAATTTATCTACATTATTTAGAAAAAATTTGCAAAACAATTGGTTAAAATTCAAACTTTTCTCATTAAAACGAATTGAATTGATTTCATTTTAAGACGAGAAACAACATAATTGGTTATTCTTATATCTTATTTGGACCTAACACATTAAATTGATTTCAACTTTCGAGGTCACCTTGCGACATTCAAAGTAATTAATTTGTTCCACAAATCCACTCATCGGGTGATATTAAAATGACTTCAACTTCTAAGATCGTTCAACGTAATTTAATGGAATTAGTTTCTATTACAATTTGACTCGCCAAACGAAATTGAATTGTCTTCAATATTAAAATTTTCATTACGCGATTAAACAGAATTAACTTGACTTCAAATCAATCACGTCCGTCAGAATTAAAACGTGTACATTTTTGGTCGCGAGATTTAACAGGATTGAAACGATAACAAACGTAAATCGGTAAAATGAATTGAAGTGTTTACATTCAAAAACGACATTGGTTGAGATTAAAAGAGTTGAAAAATCGCCCATAATTCAACTCATTTATATCTAGTTTAATGAACTCCTTCTTACCGGGTAAACAAATCAAAAGTTACGCTGTGATTTAAACAGAATCGTTCATTCTAAAGCACATTCCATACACCGGCGATTATAAGTTTATGTTCAAGTTTTTAATATAAAAGGGTGTCTGTGAACGGGAGTGATATTGAGGCACTCGAAAAGATATTTGGTTAAGTAGATAAGGACAGTCAACGCTACCATACAGGATTTTATAAAAAAATTTTTAAAATGCCAGGGATCTCCTTTCCTCTAGAGACATAATGTTAAAATGAATACAAAATAGCAAATAAGGCAAACCACGGTCCTGATAAATTCCGTCCTTTTTAAATGTAATATACTTTAAAAACTTTTTTGGAATCTTCTTGAGAGCATCAATATAACAGATGGAATTCGGTGCCCAAAGTATTGTTTCGCGTTCACAAGATGTTCTCGTAAAATCTGCTTTTCAACAACCTCGGATTGGAGGATAGTCCAAAGCTTTCAAATGCGATACTTCGCATATAGTGTCTAAATTTTGAATGCGACTAAATGCAAAACAAAAATTTCAAGTAAATGAATCCTGTCCAATGCGGGATTTCGCGTTCATTAAGGTATTATTCAATCCGAAGGAAACCGAAGACAAGTCAATCCTCATTAATGCGAGACTTCTCTTTCATTTGAATGCTTCTGAATGCGATTGAATGAGAGGAAAGTTTGGAGCTTGTAAAAAATATATTTCTGTTCTACAGTTGAAGACTGCATTTATTTACGTTTACCTATTATTTAATAAGTAAAGTTTGAAAAAATTCGAAACATATTTTTTTCTACAATTATTGTGAAATTGGTAAATAATAAGTACTAAAGAATGAAAGTGTGCGAAGGAAATAAAATAATATCTGAATAACGTAAGAGAAAAGTTAAGTAGCTTATTGTGCGGGAGAAGTAAACAATGCTATCAATTATCAAGAAAAAGAACAGCAGTTTTAGAAATAATGAATCAATTTTTATTAATTATATGAAGGCATATAAATAAAGGCGGAGTGAAAATGGTGCAAATAATGAAATCGTTTGAGCTGAGGAAAACAAAATTTGTGGGTTGATATCCAAAAAAAGTTTAAAAAAATGTTGAAATCGTTTAATATCTTCTGTTTTCTTTTTTGATTTGATCATTCAAAGGACCTCGAGTTTGATATATTTAACTTCTTCCAAAATGTGTGCATATGACTCGATGAAAAAAACAGCTTTGGCACATTTAAAAAAATATTTGAATTGAGCAAAAGATTTATTTTTATTATTTTCAGTAAGAAAAACAGTAAGGTAAATGTCCTAGTAATCGTGACCTTAGTCCCAGCAGTAATCGTGATGCCAATTTTCCTACTTTTTATTTAATTTCAGTGAATGTAACTTCTATTGGCTACTATAAAATGCTAAAGATAAACGGGGTTTTTCATTATATTTTACTTTTAACATATTTTTTAACAATATGTTAAAATTAAAAACAGAAGATATAAATCGACTTCAAAAATTTTGTTTTCTGCCCTTTTTTGGATGCCAACTCACATTTGATTAGTTTTAACAGTTTCACCCCGCCCTAACCTAAATGGGTACAATTACATATCGCTTATTGTAGTTCAATAGTATTCGGTATATTACAAACGTAATATTTTCCTGTTAAATCTAACTTGACCATTTTTGATCGAACCTCGGAAATAATAACCGTAGCATAATCGGCTTTTGATGTTATTTCCCATTTGTGAGAAATTGCGTGGGAACGAACTTAATAAAAAAAATCCTTTCAACTCTCATGTTAATGTAATCAGTTGAGCCAATCGGAAAAAATGCTGTGGTTTGGCATCCGAAAGAGTACAAAAAATAATTTAAAAAAAAACGTGTTTTGCTCATCTTCGAAAAATTGTAGCTTGTTCAAAAAACTTGTACACATTATTAAGTTTTTCTAGTTGTTCATCCTGAAAAAATTTACTTAGAACAACTGCGCCATAATATTTGTGCCCGTAGAAAGTTCTTTTCATTTCAAAATTCAAAAAACCAAATAGAAAACATCAACATTATTGCAAATCAAGCAAAAATAATTTTGATTTAAATTTTATTGAAAGTGTATACTTATATCATAGCCAGTTTGAAATCCTGCCGTTTCATGAAAGGACTAACGTTCTATCGAGCACATATAGCGTAATAACGTTCAATAAATATCATATTTAATAATCATCACTTAACCCTGAGTTTTGATTGTTTTAAAAATATTAATTTTGTTTAACATAATTATTGCCAAAAAATTGCGACAAAATTTGACAGAACAAAAATGTTGTCTTTTTTCAAATAAATTTTTATTTACACGCTAGAATGTTCTAGTTTTAACCCAAAACAAAATATTTTTAGTCAATAAATTCTGTTTGCTTAAAATAAATTTCCTTTCCCGTTTTAAACATGAATAAATTAAAATTTTACGTTTCGAGAGCTACGAAAATAAGACTACTTACTTATAAGGAGTATCGTATTTTTAAGGGTTGCAGTACATACAATATTAGTTACAATCTTAACGTAGTAATATTTTTTTTCAACCTTTTGGCATTGATATTTCTTGAACTTATTTTTAAGTTATTCAATTTAATGGAGAAAAAATATTTTTTTATATATATTTTTTTTATTTTTAGCAAAAAAATTTCTCTCATACTGTGATATCGCGATCTTCAATATTGACTTTCTCGGAACAAAATCATTTTATTTTGGATCAAACCTTTTTTATTCTCATTTAGCATCCACATATCTCAGGAGAAAGTTTTTATTCTTGCAAAAAATTAAAAAACTGTTTTTTTGTAATGTACGCACGAAATGTTCGCTTTTCGAGGCATGCATTGCGTGCGGGAAGTGACCAATTCCAAAGCCGTAATAAAAAGCAGTTATAAAAAGACTTTTTCTAGCTGCTGCGCTTGCGCAGTTCCAGCCAGATTACTTTTTCTTGCTGTTACGCTTGCGTATTTTGATTCAGATTTACTTTCCAGGACTGCCGGAATAATAACCTCACTTCATTATGATTTGACGCTTTAGAGACTGATTGTGAGTAGTAAATAGTGATTGGACAAACTCGAAGTGATAAGTTACCATAAATGACTGATAAATTACCATAAATTACCGATAAATTACCGAAAATTTAAGACATTTTTGTATACCTGAAATTTCCGGTAATTTAGCAATTTTCCATAAATTTCCGGAAATTTTTTAATTTTTTCCAAAAAGCTTTGGCTACCTGAAATTTCCGGTAATTCCGCAATTTTCCATAAATTACCGGGAATTTAGCAATTTTCCATAAATTTCTGGAAATTTTTGGAAGCTTTCCCAAAATCTTTGGATACCTGAAATTTCAGATGATTTAGCAAATTTTCGTAAATTTCCAGAAATTTTGGAAATTGAGCAATTTTCGGATTTTTTCCAAAAAGCTTTGGACACCTTGAATTTCTGGAACTTTTCGGTAATATACAAATCCACCGAAAATTTCCGGAAATTTTCGGTAATTTTTGGTAATTTTACCATAAATTTCCAAAAAATTTATTCTTATTGTTTCTCCAATCAAAAATTTCCTGCATTTTTTACCAAAAATATAGTGTTCAACGGGTGCTGAAAGTAGACAGTTGCAACTCTTGTGAAGTTTACAGTACTTGCCATCGGCTCATCTTCGAGTCGTTTCCGGCTTGTCTTCGGCTCGTTTACAGCTCGCCTATGACTCGCCTACAACTCTCCTTCGACTCGCCTCTGGCTCGTACAGCATACTTCACACTCGTGTGGAACTGCGTACTTTCCGCACTTGTACAATATACTATTTAATCGCTATCCAGAGCCGATTTTGAAAACTCATAAAATTTTAATCTCAACATTCTCAGTCGATTTTCTCGCAATTGGCGAACTTATTTACATCAAACTTTATTTACCCGTATTCAGAAACTTAGTATCTCGGAAGCTTGTTATTATTTTATTTTTATACTAAAAATTGAATTTTTATCGCAATCCGCAATTAAGCCTGGTTGTCAACGTCCACATCAATTTCATCGAACCTAGATAAATTTCTTTGATAAAACTTTTTTGGTCTCAATCCAACAACACTGCGGCTTGGGAGTAAAGATTTAATTTAAATGTTACTACGTATGAAAATAAAACGTACCCCAGTACATATCTATGCGTGACAGAAAAATCAGCGATGAAGACAGTGGAGAGACTCCTTCCCATTTCTTACAAAAAAAACTTACTATAATTTATAAAACTGAAAATGTCAAAATTGTTTTCTTAGCTGAATTGAATGGATCGAAAATTTGGTATGACAGAACTCTGTGTGAGAAGTATTATTTGCACTAAAATGTTTTATCAAATATTTTGTTTAAATCTTCTTCTCTACGTAGTGAACTACGTTTTTATAAGAAAGTGTCTACACGTACCGAAAAAATGCGGTTATTTCTACAGAAATTTCGGTATAAATAGGCCCTTTTCCAGCTCCCCTTATTCGTGCCGAAAAAATTCGGCTATACGTAACGAAATTTCGGTACACGTAACCACGGCCTTTTTATATAATATGAATAAACCTAATTGTGAAACTGCAGTAATTGCGATTTTTTAAATTATATATCGAATTTTATTACGCTACTTTCTCGATAGAAATACAGTACTGTTTAAGCGATGAATGTGAGCTTAAGTTTCTTTAACTATTTTATTCTTATATTAATTTTTTATTTATTAAAAATATATATTTAACTGTTCCATTAAGTTTGAGAAAATTGATAACTTGAAAACTAGAAAAAAGTAATTATTCATATAATTCCTTAAGTCTATAAAAATAATCTGCAATATAGGAAATCGGATAATTGCTATTATTTTTCGCACGAAAGTTCTCAGCGCGCTCCTTTAGCTTAGATGGTAAGGTGTTAGGACTTACTATCTGTTTCAAAAATCCTGGCCCCTCTACAAATCATTGAATAACTCAATCAAAAAAAATCGCTTAAGAAAAGCAAAAGCAACTTGTCAATCCTCATTTTATTACGAATAAGTACAATATAATTTGATCGCGATGCGTCCATAACTTTCGATGCAAATTTGCAGCGAAGGTGAAAAAACGTGGTTAAAAGCACCTTTTGTAACTTCGACAACTTTCGACCGTTCTATTTCGTCGAAAACTGCATGAATTCTTTTGCAAAAAATCGAGTAGTTACCTTGAAGTTTTATTTATGGGTACGTTCTCGAAAAATTCGAAAATATTTATAACTTTGGTGTCGGCAGTAGATAAAAGCGAAGGCTGCTAACTCAGCTTCTAATCAAGCTGGAAGGCTCTACTGAGGCTTACAATTTTTCAAAAAAATCAACAAATTCAATGGTAGGTTTTTAAATACAGGTAATTACATCAATAACACGCTATCGCATATTATTTTTTTCTGTTTTTTTTTCTACGGTAGTCGACCTCAATTGAAATCGATACGTTGAAGGGGTTACCGTACACGATTGTCAAAGTCCGTTGACCCACGCGGCACATTCTACCAGATGTACGAAAGTTCAAGAAAAAAAAGGACACTTTATGATGGAAGGATCAAGCAGGACATCGATACCCTGGAACCTGCTGAGAGTATCATCGGCTTCTTTTGTGCCTCCAGTCCCAAAAAAAACGGAAAACCATAATGTGCGATAGCGTTTTATTAATGTAATTACCTGTATTTAAAAACCTACCATTGAATTTGTTGATTTTTTTGAAAATTTTAAGCCTCAGTAGAGCCTCCCAGCTTGACTAGAAGCTGAGGTAGCATCCTTCGCTTTTATTTACTGCCGACACCAAAGTTATAAATATTTTCGAATTTTTCGAAATTATACTCATAAATAAAACTTCAAGGTAACTACTCAATTTTTTTCAAAAGAATTCATGCATTTTTCCACGAAATAGGACGGTCGAAAGTTGACCAAGTTATAAAAGGTGCTTTTAACCACGTTTTTTCACCTTCACTGCAAATTTGCATCGAAAGTTATGGACGCATCGCGATCAAATTATATTGTACTTATTCGCAATAAAATGAGGATTGACAAGTTGTTTTTCATTTTGCTAAGCGACTTTTTTTGATTGAGTTATTCAATGATTTGTAGAGGGGCCAGGATTTTTGAAACAGATAGTAGGTAGAGATAAAACCGGTCGTGTGCGGTTAGGGTTCGTGTCTTCGCACTTGCGGATAATTTCAGACGGCGTTACGTACGTTTGCTTTAACATTTAAATGATGTAATTACTATATATGTAAAAAATTGTACATATAAAATATAATTTAAGAATCAATTAAATAATTAAAGAGTGAAAAACTACTTTTTTTGCTTTTGAAGCAAGTCCTTTGATAGTCGCATTTGTCGCGGATAAACTTAAAGCGAACCAATACTTTTTGATGAGAAATATGAAAATTCTCGACCGCTGCTTGGAGTTAAGCGTGGATGAATTAAATGCGATCAAATACTTTTGAATGCGAAGCATGCACGTTGAAGTCTCGCATTCAGTGAGGTAAAGCTTAATGCGAATCAATACTTTTCAAACCTTTTCTCCGCATCAGAAAGCAGGATTGGAACGCATTCAAAATGTTAATACTTTTTATCACTTTTCAATGCGACGTTTTTTGCAGGGATGCTCCCTAAAACGCCATTGAGCATTAAACTTATCTCCCAGATCGAGTATCGAATAAACCCTGCACAGCTTAGAATCATTAATCGTATAATCAAACAAAATTGGATTTGATGCTCGAGAGTAGGTAATTACCATAGATTTTGGTGTCATCTGCGTACAACAAAAATGGCAGGTTTATTACGGTTTTTATGTCATTACAGAATATAACGTAAAATATCGGACCTAAATTTGACCCCTCAGGATCCCCAGAAGTTGGCTGATAGCAATAGCATACTGAACATAATGTTTCCTATTTTTCAGAAAGTTCTCCAATAATATCACTAAATTAAAAGGTATACCAAGATTGATCAATTTGTCCAAAAGTAATTTATGATTTACCTTATCAAAAGCTTTCGAAAAAACAAGATAGATAGCGTCGACCTGATCTCCTTCAAACAATGCATTTACCGTATATTGTGAAAATGAAGCTAAATTAGTTACCGTCGATCTATCAGGAATAAAGCCGTGTTGCTCAGATATCAAATTTGGTTTTAGATAAGACATTAACATTACAGAGATGCAAATTTCGAAAACTTTAGAGAAATTACAAAAAATAGAAATAGGTCTATAATTCTTAATGTCCGATCTATTCCCCTTTTTGAAAACCGGGCACACCCTCGTTTGTTTCCATAATTCTGGATATTTTTCTGTTTTCAGTGTAGTATTAAAAATGTGTGTGAGAAGATCTGTTAATAACGGAGAACAATCTTTGACAATGTAGCTGGGAATTTTATCCATGCCTGTCGTAGGTTTATTAGATAGTTTCCTAATAGCACCTTTAACACCACGAACGTTTATTATCAACAACCGATACATTATGATCAAAAACACTATTAAAGTAATCCGCAAAAGCCTGTACAATCTCATTTTCTTTACTAATTTCTGTGTCATTAATCTTAATAATGCCAGGTATACGTGATTTATTTTTTAGCTTTCAGGTTATGTTCCACACTTTCGAGGGATCCCTTTTTAAAGCGCCCTCAGCATGTGATATAGATTTAATCAGATCAGTAGAAGTTAGTCTTTTTATGTTTAGTTTAATTTCTCGAAGTAAGGTGACATCAAATACGTCTTTACTAAACTTCCCTAGTGAAAAAGCCTCCCTGCAAGAAACGTAAAATTCAAAAGTATTGTTTCGCATTCACGATATGTTTCCGTGAAGTCTGTTATATGTCAGTTTCGCATTGGAGGTTAGCCGAAAACGTTTAAATGCGATACTTCTTATATAACATTAAATTCCTGAATGCGTTTGAATACGAAAGATAAAAATTTTTGCACGCAATGCTTTTTAATGCGAGACTTCAAATGCGACCGAATGAGAGAAAATTTCAGAGCGAAATGAAAACTTTTTAAATCGAGAGTTCGAATTACGTTGAATCCTTTTGAAAGCGAAAGAATGAGACACATTTTTTGAGCGAGGTAAAAACTTTTCAATGCGAAAGTTCGCATATGTTTAAATACTTTTGAATGCGATAGAATGAGACGACATTTTTTATTGAGTGAAAACTTTTTAATGCGAGACTTCGTACTGGTTTGAATACTTTTCAATACGAATTAATGATGGAAATGTTTCGGTTGAGTGAAAACTTTTTAATATGAAAGTTCACATTAGTTTTAATGATTTTAAATGCGATCGAATGAGAAGAATGTTGTGCGTGAATTGAAAACTTTTTAATGCGAAATGTCGCATTGGTTTAAATTTTGCAAATTCCAAAAGTTATTGGAATACTTTTGAATGCGTAACCGCGGATTAAAATTTTATTCAATATTTTATAAAGTGTTTATTTATTTATTAATATTCATATATTTATTTTACATTATTTTAAAAAAGTTTCACAATAAACAGGAACCGCTTGATTACTTTTATGCTTTTAAATGCGGAAGATCCACAACTGCCATCTCGCATTCGGCGTCTTGAAGTTTAATGCGAACCAATAATACTTTGTAATGCGAATCATCGACACTGCCGTTTCGCATTCAGCGTGATGAAGTGTAATGCGAACCAGTACGAACTAATACTTTTAAAATATTTTTTTCGGAACAGAAAACAGAATTGAATCGCATTCAAAATGTCAATACATTTTAATACTTTTCAATACGACGTTTTTTGCAGGACTACATAGTAAATTACATTGGAACCTATGTGGGAACCCATATGGGATTCTTTTTTGAATTCCTGTCTCAAATTACGATCTAGATAGGAATATAGGATGGGAATCTATATCGGTTCTTATCATGGGTTTTTATGGAGGTTCCTACATGGATGGGTTTGCAATTAATATTTAAGGAGTGCGCAGTAGTTTTCTATGAAAGCTACGGGTGCGCAGTATTTTTTGGGGGTTTTTATGCTTGCCGACTATGCACCCAAAACTTCCAAAACATATTTCATTAAAAAAAGTTCTAATCCCATGTGGGATTTCCCATGTGGAAACCCACAAAATATTTCCCATCCTATCTCACATCGTAATTTGAGACAGGAATTCAAAAAAGGATCCCATATGGGTTCCCACATAGTTTCCCATGTAGTTTACTATGTAGGCTTTTTCAGTAGGATTGTTTCTCAGTTTCTCTTTTATTTTGATGCAATTTTTTAATTCTTTAGAAAACCAAGTAGGAAACTGGTGTTTAGATTTTTTACTTTTAAACCTTGGAATAAAATTATCAATTTCTTGTAAGAGTTTGTCATAAAAAAATACAGGCTTCCTCAAAGTTATCAATGTCATATAACTGTGTCCAATCAATTTTCATAATAATAATTAGATAAATCTGAACAAAATCTCCGTCTTTGTAATTAAAATTACTTATTCTATCTATTCTGCCTAACTCAAAATTATTATTTTAAACAAAACAAAAAATTGAATAAAATAATTACATATTCAACCAAAGGAATACATTTTCTACACGAAAATACGGATTTTTAACAAAGTACAAAATAATTTCAACAAAATATTTTAATTTTAAACAAAATAAATTAATTTTCAACAAAGTACTTCAACTTCCGACCGAATACTTTAATTTTGTATCAGATTGTTAAATCTTCGAGCAGAAAATACGAATTTTCTATGGAACAGTTGAATTTTCAACAAAAAAGTTCATTTTCAATCCAAGCAGATTAATTTTGGTGAACAAAAGAAGACAAATTTTCAAGAAAATAATTTAATTTTCAAAAACTTATTCACATTTTTAGCTAAGGGAATGAATTGTCTACACAAAAATACGAATTTTTAAAAAATTACATGAATTTTCTACTGCAAATGATAAATTTTTAAACCAAAAATGAAGTAGTTAAATTTTCATTCAAATAAATTCATTCTCAACCGAAAAGGAAACAAATTTTCAACAAAATAGTTGAATTTTAAACAAAGTATATAAATTTTCAACAAAGTACTTCAACTTTCGAACAAATACTTGCATTTTGTATCAGATATTTCAATTTTCGATCGAAACGTACGATTTTTCTATAAAGCAGTTGAATTTTCCAAAAAAAAGTTCATTTTCAAACCAAACAGATTAATTTTTGTGAACAAAAGAAGACGAGTTTTCCAGAAAATAAATTAATTTTCAATAACTCAGTTACATTTTAATCCAAAGGAATGAATTTTCTACACAAAATACGAATTTTTAAGGTATACGATGCACAAAATTTACTATGAATTTAGAATGTGAACTATACACAAAAATTAGTCAAAGTAGGCGCCGAGCGCCTACAAGGAAGGGTTTCGTAGCCTATTATTAAGACGTTAATTTAAGTCTTAATAGAATCGTAACTAATTTTTTTTATCTTGAAAAAAACTATATGAACAAAACGAAACCCTAAAAACTCATCGTATTGATATATTTATATTATAAAAAAAATTATATACTTCAAGAAGAAAATAATTTACATTACAGTAAATAATTCACAAATAGAAACGAGTGTAAAAAAACGCCGCCAAATAATACATTCTTCTTAGAATTTAATACAAAATTATAGTTTATATATATATATATATATATATATATATATATTTATAATTTAAAAAAAGGGCTAAACAACCACCGCAGTGTCCCAATGAGAACAACTGCCATCTAAAAAAATGACACCAGCTCCCAGTAGAACCGCGGTAAATCACACTTATGGCCCCGTCTCACGAACGTGAAATGAGTGGCACGATGAAATTACGACGACAGGCCGACGAAACTCTCGTGTGTCTTGAGGACAAGAAGCGACCCAAGGATGACAGTTATCTGCATCCATCTCACAAGTGCCTTGGCATATTTTTGCACGCGGGTATGGCTTTAAGGTTACGAACCAGTGATAGTTTCGCACCTCCGAGAGCACCGATCACGAGGACAATTACTCTAACCGAATATTTTGGGTACAGTCGTGGCATATATATATATATGACCGTCCGCGCAGAAAGGGACCTAAAGGGGAAAAAATCGATTTTCATTTTCTTACGTCAATCGATAGTTTCTGAGTTACTCTTTAATTTCCAATAATCAGAAATTTTTTAAGTTAATAACTTCTATTGTTATTAAGCTACAAACATAGGCGTGATAAGCGTACGCATAGACCGAACGAGAGGCCTACGAATTCCAGTCCCACCACTTACCACTGCAGCTGTACGCGACGTGTCCGTGAGCTCCACTGGCCCATGCCTAAAAGTGTAGTGGTAAGTGTAGGGGTTGCTTTTCGCAGACGCATCCCCACTACTCAAATGCTGGCTTGCGGGCTCTGCTACGATCGCCCGTCCTGTAAAATTCAGCTTTGACGCATTAGGTCCCTTTCTTCGCGGACGGCCACATATATATTTTTCGTTTTTGATACCTCGGGAATCGAACCGAAGGGCCTAAGACAAAGCCACCGAACGCGTCCTCGGGTTGCGGATAGAGGGCCCCTGTACCAAGGGTTTCTGCTGAATATGGTTACAATAATTAATAAGCAGTCGTGGACAATTGTCCAGGGATGGTTCCGAAGGAATAACCCCTAAGCGGAGGCGTAACAACCGTGCCGAAAGCTGAATGGCACCTGGGTGAGGTGTCTCAAACGGTGACTCTGGGATACCGGGCGACCTCTCAGAGTATGCAGCCTTATCCTTGCATGCGGGGCTCTACAAGGATGGACGAACACTTTTCCATAGCTGCTCGTGGGAACAACAATGACAACACCAAACATAGTTGTAGTAAGTGAGGTTCAAACCAATCGAACGCGCAGGGCTCCCGACAATGGGTCGGACAACAACGGCAGGACTTTCACTGCCAATGTTCGACAGTTCGCGCGAGAACTGCGGATTCGTCATCATACACTCAACAAGTCAAAGCTACTGACCATCAGGCAGCATATTGTTGACAGAATACGGGTGCTATCTAAAGCTAGGAAAAGTCTAGAGTGGAGAAAGAGGTGGATCTGAGAAAATCAACAGTTTTTGTCTGACCCATCTCGACTCTTCCAAGACCCTCCAGTTACTGTCGTACACCCGACCACACCAGAGGAGGTCGAGGCATTTTCGAGAGGAGTCTACGAAGTCCAGCATTCATTGAAAGAAAACTCAAAGAATATAAATAGCTTTAAGGAGCTGTGCAGTGCCCTCATAACAGCTGAGGAGGAATGCCCACCTATCACTACCGACGAGGTGAAAAAAGTATTAAGAGGCATGAAGAACTGTTCCGCTCCAGGACCAGATGGTATCAAGACATTCTGGTCGAAGAAGTTTCCTTCAATCCACCCGCATCTGGCCCGCACTTTCACCTCACATCTAAAGTCGGAAGAGCCTATTCCGGAGTGGTTGGTGGAAGGGCGCACAGTGCTCCTGCCGAAGACGGGAAACTTAGCTGACCCTAAGAATTACAGGCCAATAACTTGTCTGAACACACTGTATAAGAACTTCACAACTGTCCTAAATGATAGGATTGTTCGGACAATTGGACCCGTGTGGCGAGAGATGTACGAACAACGCGGCTCAAAGAAAGGCGTAGCAGGATGTCAGGAGAACCTGCTCATCGATATATGTGTCTGTAAAGACTCAGCATCCTATCAGCTTCACCTATCGATGGCCTGGATTGATTACCGGAAACCTTTCGATTCAACCTCCCATAGACTTATCATCTGTCTGTTGGGAAGCTTAAAGGTTCATCCACACATCGTGAGGTGCGTAGAGCGATTGATACCGCTTCGGAAAACCAGATTTACTATCTCATCTGGAAAACATCGTGTGATAACTAACAGTGCCACCTTTCAGAGAGATACATTTTAGGGCGACACCATGAGCCCTTTTCTCTTTTGCCTCACATAATTGCCACTATCTCTCACACTACGCCATTCCCAAGGGTACCTCTACGGCAAACCTGGAAATCTAAAGCATAAGGTCACTAATGTATTTTACATGGATCATCTTAAGGTCTATGCTAAAAATAAAGAGAAACTGTATCTAGCTCTAGAAATTCTCAAAGAGTACACTCAAGAGATAGGAATAAAGTTTAGGTTAGAAAAATGCGCCAAGGTTTATTTGAAGGAGAGAAAACTTAATGACATCCCCGAAGACCCTGAGGTCGTCGACAGAAGTGCTACACGACACCTTGGCGCTGGAGAGACTCATACATACCTGAGCATCCTACAGAGCCGCATTCAGGACGAGAAATCTATAAAGGATACTCTCCGATGCAGATACAAACGTCTCATCCGACGGAGCTGTCTGCACAAAGTCTGTACAAAGCAGCGGAGGATGCTGCTGAAACACTCGGCCTTGACTTCAATATCAGGGGTGAGGAAAATACATCAAATCTTAGCCATCTCGAGTACTCACTCCTGAAGGCCCGGATTAAGAAAGCACAGAAGAAAAACTTCCGTGAACAGCTCCTCGACAAGAGGATTCACGGCAACTTCCACAGAAATGTGGAAGATCAGTCTATGTCGTATGAGCAAGCGTTTGCTTTCCTTAAATCACCCGGATTGAAGTCGGGCACGGAGGGTTTCATTTCGGCATGTCAAGACGGTGTCATTTCCACTCTAGCATACCGTCGCCACATTTTGAGCCAAGACATTCCCGATGATAGCTGCAGAGCGTGTCATGCACAACCACCAGCATCTAGGACACATACTATCTAGTTGTCCAACTCATGCGGGAACGACCTACAACCAAAGGCACAATGCGGCACTAGGAGTGCTTTATTACCATCTCTGTCACTCTTACGGCATTAGCCCAAATACCGCTCCGCTAAACGCTCCTAGGGAAATAGAGTCAATTGTCGAAAATGAGAAGTGCCGCATATACTTGAACTTCATATTCTCGAAATTTATTTCTGTTGCGCACTCGAGGCCTGACATAGTTCTCCTTGACTTCGA
>CAKNYM010025190.1:0-10180 GCA_932195095.1 Andricus curvator
CTTAGACAGAGATTGTTGCATTTTCATTTGTTTATTTATTATATGATTACTCGAAGTATGAGAAAATCGAGATTTTTCACAAAATCATTATTTACTCTTCAATAGTGGTTTGCATATAATGAAAATCATCTTAAATCGACGCAAGAGTATTCCCAGAATGCAAATAATTTGATTATTATCTGTTTTAATTGTTATATACAAACGAAATTAACAAATAGCCAAATATCGTCATTGTGGTTGAAAAAGATTTGTTCTTAGCTAAAAATGCTTTAACTTATTGTGAGAGTGATTGTTAGTCAGAATATCCATAAATTATTAACAATTAGAATTGTTATAAACAATTTTTTGCACAAATTTGGATTTTTTTTTTAATTGCGGTTTTCCTTTTATCATCTGAATTGATGCAGATATTCTGCAAAATGGAATAAGTTCAATTATATTTGTGAAAATACAACAACTGTTGATTTTTAAACAAATGACACAAATAAATATAAAACTTTGCCACTTTGACCTGGAAAATAATTTTTTGTATCAAAAATGCTTTAAATTTTTGTGAGAGAGATTTGCAGTCACTATTTCTATATAAAATTAACAATAAGCAATTGTCATTATTTATTATTATTATTTAAATTCAAATATCACGAAATTTTCATATATTTAAAAAATATTGTAATTTTTGCTGAAAAAAATTTTTTCTCATCTGGAAATAATTTAAATTATTGTGAGAGTGATCGTCAGTAACAATTTTTATGAAACATTAACAATTATAATATTTATAAACCATTTTTGTGGAAATTGTTGGAATTATTGTTTTTTCAATTTCAGCTTTTCCTTCATCTGAATTGATGCAGATATTCTTGAAAATAACATAGGTTCAATTATATTTGTTAAAATAGAACAATTGTTGATCTTGTAAGCAAATTAAATAAATTCAAAGGTTTGTTAAGTTTATATAGAAATATAGACGGCAAATCTCTCTAACCAAAATGTAAAGCAGTTATAGTGCAAAAAAATTATTTTCCAGACCAAAGTGCCGGCGCTTTATGTTTATTTATTTCATTTGTTTAGAAGATTAATAATTGTTGCATTTTAAGAAATATAATTGAACCCATGTTATTTTCAAGAATATCTGCATCAATTCAGATGATAAGAGGAAAACCGCAATTGAAAAATACACAAATTCCAAATTTGTGCAAAAAATTGTTTATATAACAATTCTAATTCTTAATAATTTATGGATATTCTGACTACCAATCACTCTCACAATAATTTAAAGCATTTTTAGCTAAGAACAAATCTTTTTCAACCACAATTACGATATTTGGCTATTTGTTAATTTCATTTGTTTATAATAATTAAAACATACGATAATCAAATTATTTGCATTCTGGGAGTACTCTTGCGTCGATTTAAGATGATTTTCATTATATGCAAAGCGCTATTGAAGAGTAAATAATGATTTTGTGAAAAATCTCGATTTTCTCATACTTCGAGTGATCATATAATAAATAAACAAATGAAAATGCAACAATCTCTGTCTAAGGTGCTCTTGGAAATTTAGCGCTCTTCAATTTAAAAAAATAATAATTGCGGATTGTAGCAAAATTGAAGGCTGTAGACCTTTTGAACGAAAAAAATGCGTTTCCTCCCACAGTGCGGTGTATCTTTGCATACTATCGTGTGCACTTCAACATTTCTATTATTACTGCAAATATTAACCGATTTTCATGAATCTTTTTTTCACTTTCTTGAAATTATATGAATAAACCATTTCTGATAATTAAAATTGAATCACGCGATGCTTTCATAATTTCAGTTTTTTGAACCGGCCTGCATCTCATAACAATAAGGAGGTTGATTCGTTTCGGGTAATTCGAGGCGCTCCAGAGTCTCCACTCGCGCTACGGGGCGTCTTCCTCGTAGCTTTGACGAGGGTCGAAGCTCAGGCCTCGAAAATACACACTCAGCTAGTACTGAGCGTCACTGAATTTTTTTTCTATTGTTTTTTTCTTTTTGTTTATAACGTCAAATATAAACATTTTTTCAAAAAACCGAGACTTCACAGGAAAAGAGACCAATATTTAGATGAGGTATGCAAAATATCAGACCAAAATATTCAACCGTGCGGCCGGAAACTGGAATTCCTTTTTATAACGCTGATAAATCCCCTTAAACCCGTTGTACTGTACACGGGTTTTGCTGCGATTTTCCTTGTGTAATACAAAAATATTGTACACAATTCTATTGCAGATATTTTGAAAGACGAGCGCAGCCGTTATCGCATAAGGTGTACATGACTGAGAAAAAGAATATTACAAAAACAATAAAAACTAATTTGCGAAATCTTCCAAAATCAGCAGAAACCTATAAAATCAGAAAGGTGCACTAGTGACGCGAAGAATGTGGATACATTACATGTGAATACATATTCTATATCTATAACAACCTCTGCCCTTAACCACTTCTTCCACACCAGCCACCTTCCTGTCCTTCCTCGCCCTGCCCTAGCACCTTCTGCGTGATATTTCTCTCACTCCTATCCTTACCCTGAAACGGAAGACCTTGGATACTAATGGGCCAGAGTGGAGAGCTTCACATGAAGACGTTGTGAAGCTTTTTGCTTGTGGTGCTTGCTAGAGAGATTGATCAGCGACCTGGGTTAGAGCAGTATTGCGGAACGAACGTGTTGTTCAAATAAACAACGCGGGAATTTTAGATTAATCCAAAAATCTATGCTCCCCCACCCCGTACAATCCCCTTCCTCACTTTTCTCATATGAACCCATAGGAAGAGTGTCCATTAATTACTGCTGTAGAAGTGAAGAAAGTTATCGCTAGAACTAAGAACTTTTCAGCGCCAGGTTCAGATAAAATCAACAACTTTTGGTGGAAGAAGTTCACTTCTACGCACCACGTACTACTCTTTTAAACGGAGAACAACACATCCCGCAGTGGCTAGTGGAAGGACGCACGGTATTTATCCCTAAGACCGGAGATTTGTCAAGTCCAAAGAACTACAAGCCCATATCTTGCTTAAACACCAGCTACAAGCTACACAGTAATACAAGAATCTGAATTTCAGTAAAAAAGGATCATTTGCCGGTTGAAAGTCAACTGATGATTGAAATATGACTTTCAGTTACTCGCTTGGTTGAAAGTCAACCGCTTTATGCACGTGAAATGACATTTTTAGGTTAATTTAAGACACAAATATTGTTGACATCCAGTCAAACCTTCACTTAATATTTTTGGAGATTATAACATATCCTACTTATAAAATACGATTAAAATGATCAAAATAAGATAAGGAAAATTATTTCCCGTAAAAACTGGAACCTTTCTTCACCTCCATGACAATGAATTCCTTGGTTTTTGTCTCAGCTTTAACTCATTAAAAACTTTTCACAAACGAAGCACCTGCACTGATTAACACTGGCATTTCATAATTTCTGGATATCAACCATTTTTGAAATATTTTTGTGTTATTCAAGTGCAAACGTTTCACAAACGACTTAAATATGCACTATCCAAAGTACCGAGATCCACGCTTCAATCGGCATTTCTTCTAAGTGTTCCCGCATCGCAGTTGGCGCACACATTTCTGCTAGCGCAAATTAATTTCAGATCGCACGACTGAAAATCATTAGAAAGTTAACATACCTACCAGTTGTTGTTTGCATTGCTACATATTTCAGACAGAGACACGGTATTTAAGATCAATTTATGGTTGAAATTGATTGACTTACTTAATTTAAGTTAAAAATGAAATGCAATTATTCTTAAAATTCAGATTCTTGTATTACTGTGTATTCACTGGCATTCTCAAAGAGAGGATATTAACATCTATCGAGCCGGTTTGGAGTGCAATAGTTGAACAACGTGGATGCAAAAGAGGGCTGGCAGGTTGCAGGGAGAACCTGTTAAGAGACAGGTGTATTACCCAGGACTCGATCAGGTATCGACGCAATCTGTCCATGGCTTGGATTGACTACCGTAAGGCATTCGATAACACGAACCATGGGCTACTTATTAAGCTCCTTGAGTGCCTGGAGGTGCATCCAAAATAGTGAGATGCATAAAAGAGCTTATGCTCTTGTGGCAGACAAGATTTGTCAGAACATCTGACAAAAGACAAGTGACTACCAGCTATATCACATATAAGAGGGGGTCTTCCAAGGAGACACTATAAGTCCGATACTTTTCTGCATCTCCCTTTTGCCTCTATCTATTGTAATCTAAGGCAAAAGCTCTGGATACCTATGTGGTCTGCCGAACAGAAGAGAATATAAGGTCAACCACCTTTTATACATGGACGACCTTAAACTCTTTGCTTCCTCGAAAGAGGACCTTAACATCCTTGTGGAGGCGGTAAATAGGTACTCTACAGCGATTGGCATGAGCTTCGGACTGGACAAGTGTGCCTGCGTCCACCTACACCAAGGAAGACTAGAAACTACATCATCGCGTGATGATTAGGATGTTCAACTCATAGGCGGAAATACCATTCAACATCTTGGTAATGGAGAAACATATACATATCTTGGAATACCACAAGCGGAAACCCAAAATGTGCGTGTGTTAAAAACGGCTCTTGAAAAAAGGTATCGCCAAATTCTCAGAAAAAGTTGGGCTTCCGAATTATCTGGAAAGAATAAGGTCCAGGCGACCAATATGCTAGCCTTTCCTATACTGCTCTACACGTTTGGTGCAGTAAAATGGAACGTCGATGAGTTGAAGCAACTTGACCGAAGCACACGCAAGATGATGAAAATCCATCGAAGTCACCATCCTAGATCTTCCGTACTTCGAATATACCTCTCTCGAGATAAAGGGGGTAGAGGTTGCTAAGCTTGGAGGGTCTTCATCGAAGAACGGTACTGGCTACAGCCTGCTCAGTTCTAAATAGCACAGATTCTCTTATGTGACTCGTACATCAACATGAAGTCGTCAATGCTGCGGCGTTTCTATACCGTGCCGCAGATAGGGCCGCAGAGGAGCTTGGCCTCCCATTTGATTCCAGCGACACTACACATGGCCCAGCATCACTAACATCTTTGGTGCTCAAAAGACGTGTACAGGAAGCAGAACATACGCTTCTACTAAGAGAACATACTGACAAGCCCCTTCATGGTAAATTCTACGGCATCATACGTAGAGAAGAGCTCTCGATGGGTCTGTCCAACATGTTTTTCAAGTCTGCTGGATTGAGATCGGAGACTGAAAGATTTCTTTTTGCCTGTCAAGATGGCGTTATAGACACCTTGGTTTACCGCAGGCACATAATGAATATGTAGGCGATACCAAGTGCCGAGCGTGCAAGCAAGAGCCAGAAACACTTGGACATGTTCTCAGTGGATGCTCAAAGTATGCACGCTACGGGTACATCGAGAGACACAATGCGGCTCTAAAAGTGTTATACATATTACCATCTTGGGCACTTCTATGGTGTTCATCTATTGCCCGTCTTGCCATACGCCTGATATTGTCCTCCAAGATCTGAAGACCAAGATCATTTACGTGATTGAATTCTCGGCACCAGCCGATGGTAATATCACGGCAAAAAAGGAAGAAAACGGGCGAAATATCAAGCACTTCTTTTCGAGATGAGCAGGCTGTACCAGGGCTACAAAGTCCATATTGCAGTTCTCATAATCGGCTGTCTTGGAGGTATGAAAGCTTCATTTCTTAGCCAACGTAGCAAGATTCCGGCTTGCCAGCGTCAGGCTCATTCCATCGCGTACCGGATGCAAAAGGTTTTTCTTCTGGGATCATTTCATCTGGTCCGTCAACACTGTTCCTCATAACATTCTACAAAGATTGGTAACTCTAAAAAAGTATCCAGAGGTGAAACCTTCATCTCCAACTGTCCCGTCTGCCGCGTAAGGTCATCCGCGGCTAAAAACCTGACTCCAAGGAACAGTGTTGCACGCTGTTATCTTGCGTAAATTTCCCGCTCTTGCTCATCTTCTAGGACAGAAGGAGCAAAAGTGGATGACGTACACGTTCCAGTTGCGTCGGGATTGGTTGTTTTAAGGAACCATGATCGTAGCTTCCGGAGCCTACAACTTCTCTTATAATAATAACCTATGCCATCCCTGTCCTCACGTACTCCGTTGGACTAATCAAATGGTCGAACAGCGACTTTGAAAGGTTAAACAGAACCATCCGCGTAAAAATCACGATGCACCGAATACACCACAGTAATTCGGCGATCGAAAGGGTGGTTCTACTACGATTTAGAGGGGGTAGGTACGTTGTAGATGACAAGAAACTGTATAAGTCACAAGTTATACAGTTGCGAGACTATTTCAACAGCAAGCGAGATGTTGCGCTTTACAACACCATCTGTGATGTGGATCTCGATTAAACGCCCTTGAATTTGTCCTCAGAGGTGGCCTTGAATATCAGAGCGGAAATCATAGAGGAATTAGAAACGCAATGGAGAAAAAAATCCATCCACGGCGAACACCCCAAAACGATAGATCAATATGAAGTGGATAGTGAGGCATCCAATATTTGGCTGAGAAAGGGCGTCCTTTTTCCAGAAGCGGAAGGATTCGTCATTGCGATTCAGGACAGGGTTGTCAGCACCAGAAATCATCGCAAACACGTGTTACCAAGACGTGATTGACAGGTGCCATTTAAGTGGAGATACAAAGGAATCCATCGTGCACATTATTGATGGTTGTCGCCTAATGGGTAAAGAGAATATACGCACAGGCATAATGATGTGGCCGGCATTATACATCAACAACTTGCCGTAAACTTGGGACTCTTAACAGAATATATGCCTTTCTATAGATACATTCCAGTGCCCGCTATAGAAAACGAAGATTACATCTTATATTGGGATGTTACTATCCAGACAGATCATTATATCCGAGCCAATCGACCCGACATCGTGATGCGAGAGAAAAAAGTTGGAAGAGTCTACATCAGCGACATTGCTTGTCCACTTAACCGGAATTGGCAGACAACCTATACAACCAAGATCCATAAGTATAGCAAGTACTCCCCAATTCGGTTCCAAATCCGAAAAAATTTCATATTTTTATTTTTTGAAAATTTGTATTTTAACAGGTGCTCCCGGGCACTCAGGAATTTCCTATGTACACAGAATTATGTATAGCTACCATACACGCCGTGTATGTTTGACACACACAGATTTGGACAAAATCGAGATTCACTTGAAGCATGATTAGATGGAACTAAAATGTAATGGAGATCAAGAATTTGTAATGAAAAAATTCGATCGAGACGAGACGATCATCTCGACAGAGTGATCATCCGTCTCGATGTGATAAGTATCATGTTCGAAGTTTTATTTTAATCTGACAAAAGTTAGGAGAAATGTTCAAATGATAAACATGCATCACTAATGCATGGAAAAAATGTGTGCTTAAGAAAGTCATGAACTAGTAGCTAGCTCTCGGATATTAGAAAAATGCATCGGATATTGATGTATTTTCGTAAATAATCTGCAAACTTTGAGAACGAATTGACGAACTCAATGTGAAAATTCTAAAACGGCTCATCACCTTTTTTTTCGTGAATAATTACAAGAATATTACACACGCTCGCCCAAACGCGCGGTGCATGTGTGCGCGCGTATGTGTGGTTCGAGTTCATCTGATACAGTGGCTAGAAGTTTTATAAAACCTATATTGTATGGCCTTGATGGCTGCGCGTTTTGACGCACTCTTGGTTTATGTTTAGAAACTGGTGAGTCAGCAGTCTTCGAGGGTTCGAATCCTCTGAGTTGCGAATTTATAAATTAATATAAATTAAATCGCACAAATAAAACTTTTCCTTTTTATATTTAAGTCTGAAACTTTCGGGAACCGTTCGTAGGAAATTAAAACTGTTCGTAAAAAACTTCGAAATTTATCCATACTTTTCTCATGGAAAAAAGGATCTAGCTACAAGTTCGAGACTCTTTTACGGATACATTTTTTCCGTGTATGGGTTTGCCGCCCTCAACACACCTCCACGGTGCCCCGAAACGTACCCCTACATCCAAAAATGTCAATTCTGCATGAAATCTTCACATTTGAGCACTTTATTCTCTTTTTTTTCAAACATTATTATTGTTGCTCTAGTGGAATAATTATCAATATTTACAAGAAATTTTTAATTGTTTAAATAGATTCTATTTGTTATATAAAAAGGAGGCCTAGCTTATGATTTTGTTAGAAAAAGATGACTTTTTGAGAAAAAAACAATTATTTAGACAAATTAAGTTGTTTTTACATTCTCATCATTTATGATTGAGAAAGTATTAGAATCGTCCGAAATTTGAAACGTCAGTTTTTTAACGGATCTCCACGTTTTGAGACATATGAAGCCGAAAATCAAGTTTTGGTGACGGCGTCTGTCTGTCTATCTGTCCGTCCGTACGTAAACACGATAACCCTCGAAAAAATGAACTGGTCAAATAGAGCTTTGGCACCCTTTTTTGGTTCCTAAAAGAAAGACCGAGTTTATTAACCAACATTCTTTGACCACCGCATGGCCCCCACATCCCGACAAGCGCCCCCTGGCCACAAAATTTTGCTATGTATTTTGGTATGCAAAGGCGGGAAACTTAAATTTTAAATAGTGAATGGATTTCTGAACTTTCTCCGTTCAAATAAGGTGAAATCACTTAAAAGTGATTATTAGGTTAAAGATTCATATTGTAAAAACAGTAGCTGGTGAACCGCGGGCCTCCCGCGGTCCCGCGCCCCCTGACTGCAGCCAGGCCAGCCACCCCTTTGTGGGGGCCATGGACCAACAGTTATGATTTTATCCATCGAGAATGCTATGAAAAGTCGAATATGTTGCAAGTTTACGCCAAACGACGATGAATATGTGAAAAATGTTTAAGTGACGAATTGAAACTTTTTAAAACATCTAAGATTTTTCTTTGAATCATTTTTTGATAGAACTCGTATTTTTGGTTTTATGCATCGAAAATGAATAAGTCCAAAATTATAATTTTAAGCCAAACGACAATAGATACGTAAAAAGGTTTAAAAAGAGATTGTAGTTTTTTAAAAGACCTATAATTTCTTACCTAAACATTTTTTGATTGAACTTGATATTTTGGTTTTATTTATCGACAGCCCAGCTGAAAATTCCTGTACAGGAACCTCGAAGGATCCTGTACATGTTCCTGTACACGAACCTGCACACAAACCTGTACAGGTAATCTTGACGGTTCCTGTGCAGGAATTTGGCGAAGGAAACTATACATGATCCTGAAAAGGAACCTGCACCGACAAAGGAACCTTTGAATGGTCCTGTACAGGTGCCTGTACAGAAACGTGTATAGGATCCTTTACAGAAAGCCGTCAAAGGAACCTTTGGAAGGATCCTGTACAGAAACACGTATAGGGTCCTTTACAGAAAGCCATTGCGAAAACTGATGTCGCTTACAGCTATGAACTTGCCCTCCTTTTATTCCCTTTAAGAACCAACTCACTATCGAGAGAGCCAAGCCACCAGAGAACCCTCGCGGATTAGTTCCTATGCAGGTTCATGTATAGGATCATGAACATGTTCCTGTACATGAACCCACACCTCAATTGACTTAGTGAAGGAACCTGTACAGGACCATTCAAAGGTTAGCTTGTATACAGGTTCCTTTCCAGGATCATGTACAGTTTCCTTCGCCAAATTCCTGCACAGGAACCGTCAAGATTACCTGTACAGGTTCGTGTGCAGTTTCATGTACAGGAACATGTGCAAGATCCTCCGAGGTTCCTGTACAGGAATTTTCATCTGGGAAGAGCAGCTTTAGTGAGTATTTGTTTAAGAGGTGTTGATTTGGGTTTGATCCTTTTCATTTTTGGTGTTTCGGAGGCAGTTTTATCAGTCTGCGTATCAGGCGAAACTTCGATAGTTTGAGTGGCCATGGACTTTGAAAAATCAAAGACCTGCGACGATTCCACCTCTACTGAATCGATGTTAACTTGCGACATAGTGGCTCGTTCAGATATAAAAACTCAACTGATTCGAATAGTTTCTTGCTTCGATTTATATATGTAAAATGTATAAGGAGTCAGGGATGGTATTATTTGGTGGGGAGACCCATATGTGGTGAGTGTGAGAATAAACATAAGGTTACACGTGCAAAGAAAGAATATAAAGAGGCTTTTCTTAGAAATTACACAATGGACCAGGTGTTTTATAGAAATTAT
>CAKNYM010025191.1:0-20668 GCA_932195095.1 Andricus curvator
CTATATATATATATATAGGATTGACCGAACTAAAACCCTTTTTACGATTTCAGTAGCCCCCGGTTGAAACCCTTATAGTTTCGGTCAGATGAACGCGCGTCCCTCCGTCGTCATTTTTTCCTGCTAACACAAAAATATTGTCACTCAAAAAAGGGCATGAGCGCTAAAATTGGGAACTCCAGAGGTCACAAATGCCGATTGGATATACAGAAATGTGTCACAATTGAAATTTGACCCTGGCATACACACATACCCACAGAGCAAGTCAAATAAAAGCTTGTAAAAATGCGTAACGCCGTCCCAATAAAGTTAAATTTATGTAATTGCTGTTTAACTAATAATTATTGTAAAATACATAAATGCGGGTTGATTGCGGGTTCGCTGGTTGAATGTGGGTTGCCGGGTTGGATTAGGGTTGGCGGACTGAATGCGGGCTGTCTGGTTGATTGCGGTTCTGCGGACCAAACTGCAAATTCGACAACCCGCACAAAACCCGAACCGGCTTGCGCGGGTCGGTTTATTTTATTTCTGCACACCCCTAATATGTTGAAATTACATGCTTTTTTTATCTCAGGTGCGTCCTTTTCATAAACGGTTTCCTTGAAAGTAGTAGCTTTTTTCTGAATGTTCCTTTCAGGGTTAGACAGAGCATAAAAATAACTCGAAAGTACTTTCTTACTTTTTTAAAAGGAATCAAGAGCATACAATTTATACAGCTTTTAGTATCCCATATACAAGAGTTTTCTCGGATATAGCTGCTTTTCTCCTAATTCTCTTTTCACGTTTTAATAGAGCTTGACAATACCTTTGGACAATTTTTAAGTTTTTCCTTTAAAATTAAATACATCAAAGTTAGACAGTTTTTTGTGTCTTCTGTAAAACTTAGGTAATAACACTTACCCCCGTATGCACTGTCACCCTTCACTTATTTGAGGCTTATAGAAATCAGACTTTATTCTAGAAAAAATAAAAATATTGAAATCTCCCACAACATTTTTAAAAATTAAGCATATTATGTAGATTATGCAAACAAATAATCTTAGCGATTTTTGAGAAACTCTGAGAAATACACATTTTTTAAACTTGTTTTTGTCTTGCGGAATCTCAGGAATTTCATCGACCTATTTCAAATTTGACACAGGTTATAAGGCACTCAAAATTAAACTTTTCATTGCTAGACTGTTTTGGATATTTCTAGAATGCTTCATCATCCGAATATCTGACATGATACTAATAAATATCCCAAATACATCCAAATAGTTTCCTATGTATATTGGATATTTCAGAGATATATAGAAGATATTCGGGGTATAGCTAATACCCAATATCCATAAGATTGCAAACGATATTTTTGGGACATGAAATATCCCAGGCTGGATGTTTGAATATCTCAAACATGATCTCTGTTTATCCTGCAGATGTCGTAGGGATATCGACAATTTCGCATTCTCCAACGTCCCTGAAATATTCCTGGGATATTCCCAGTATATCCTGGGACATACACAGCGCCGTAACTGCGGCGATGCCGTCAGTTCCTTCTCACTGGGCGGAGTCCGTAAAAGGGCCCAAATACATTTAAGCGTTTTATCAGTGTTTTTTTAATTCTCAAATTTGCCGTTTACACATAAGGAGGAGCAAAACCAAATGCCCATGTGCGCAGAACAATTATGAGTCTATCGGAGCATTGTGGAGTCATAATCGTACTCCGCATATGCGCATTCGCTATCGCTCTTGTACAATTATAGCCGCGGCACCCTAACCTCAAATGTCAATTGTGATAAACTTGTAAATCGTGTGTATGTTGCATAACATTTCGTGTGCCTCAAGGAGGCAAACTTCTTTTTACCCTGGAGTGTTTGAAATTTTTCAAATGTTGGCCTGTGATGTTACTTGCTTCGTGGGAGAGGGTGGGGCATAAAATTATCAACTCGCACCGAGACCAGAAAAGGCTAGTTACGGCTCTGAACATAAATAGGATATCTCTCAATATCCTTTTGCTGTGAGAGAAATGTCAGAATGTTTCCTCTAGCACTTTTGATCTATTGTGAGAAAAATTACAAACGACACTTGCGGGACATTACTAATATCACTGAGAGGTTTCGTGAAACTGGAGTGTCATTCGACTGCCGCGAGATTTCTCGTTAACTTTTAGTGTCCTTAGTATGGGAATTTTCCAACCAACGCGACAGTAGTCATGCTATTTATGGACGGACGGCGATGGCTGTGCTTTTTATGTTGCTGATGCTCAAGGCAGTTTCCACTAGTCAGTTACGATGTTTTTCGTCAGATAGTAGCTCGAGGGCTTTGAGTCGTTAGTAGTAGCACCGCCATTTCGTGTCGTGTCGGCTGCTGCTTCTGGTATTGCTCGTACGTGTTTTACCTTACTCATTAGTCTCCACATCGGCTGGAATAATTAAGAGAAAAAGAATCTTTCACTCACAGATGAGCGGGAGCTGAAAATAAAAAAATGTGAAAAATAAAAAAAAAGGAGCAAGTGGGAAAAGAGAGCAGACCTCTCGCTGCGATAATTAAAGTTTCGTCGTCGTGTTCTACCTTTCTGTAGTAAATTAAAGCGGAAAGTCATAATACTTTTTTAGCAGCCATCTGTCGAGCCTGATATTAAAGTGAGCACTCCGTTTTCAAAATTATCTTAATCTTTCGAGGATTTTATCTTTTTTTTTATTTCTTATTGATCGATTTTCCGATTTGTGATATATTTTATTCCAACTTGTATTTACTGTTCCTAATTTGGACGTTCTCTTCATATTTTCCATATTTGCCGAGATATTTGCGAATATAAAGTTTGCAAATTTTTCTATTTCACATTCAATTGATATAACTACTTTTCGAGTATTGAAATTTTGTTATTCCGAGAGATATTCAAGAATCTTCAATTGTTAATAATTTAAGTCAGAAAAGTAATCTTTTAAATCACATAAGTAATGAAAAGCTGTTTTGTTACCGTATGTCATAAAAACATGGGAACACTTAAAATGTTCATAATACTATGTAATTTTGACGCATATAATCTCTTTATTCTTGGCTTCATAAGTTGCTTAAGACATTTATTTTTATTTCTTATAAATTTTCAATCCCATGTGTTGTTTTTGAGTCAGAAAATCTACTAATGCAGATTTTTAAAGAAATTTGTTTAAATTAAATTTCTTAAGAAATAAGGAATGTGCATGTAATTACTCAGTATCGTAGAACTACACTACGCATGAGTAAATAAAATAGAACTCTACTGCACATGATTAAGTGCAATATAACACTACTCCGCATCACTAAGTACAGTATCAAGTATGCTAGAATACATAATACAGCGAGGAAGACAGAGCAGCATGACACATGGAACCGCTCACACGGACACAGCCAACCATGAAACACTGCTTAGTGATCATGCATGCGTAGAGTTTTTCAAAAATGCCAAATATTGCATGGTTATATTTAAAAAATGAAACGGCCAATAATTATAATTTTTTTCTAAGTAATAACTTTCTGTTATCTGCTAGTTTTTGATCAAAATGTACGGTTTAATCTCGAAAATTAAAAGAATAATTTTTAACAGGAGTCTCATATAGGTGACACGTACAAACCTTGCCAACCTTGATGCCTATTATCTTTTGTCAGAAACATTTGATCTGCTTCAAATTTCATGAGCAGTTTGATATCACTGTTATTTTTATTCACTTAAAATTTGACAAAATCCTTCCGAAAAGTCGAATCGCGCGTGATACTGCCTTAACTGCACGAGAACTTTACTGCGCTCCTTTAGTGAAATAGACCATTACTGAACATAACTGCGTGCATTAGAACTCTTTTGCGCAACCGCAGGCTCTGTAGAAATCTACTACGCATCTTTAAGTACAGTGGCACACCACTGCGCCGTCCCAAGCTAAAGTTCGGCTTTCCGGGTCGGGTCTGGCTGACGGGCTAACTCGAAAACCCGATAACCCGATTCGACCCGGAGCCACTTCGCACATCATTAGATATAATTGTCGAAAAGAACAATGTAAATTGGATGTTATCTATTATATGAATCTCTTTTTTCCCTGACGTCACTAAAATGTGCATATTCCTTGCCGGAAACGCAGGAGCGAAGCCGCCTATTCATAACCAGTGGCGAGTGCGCATGAGCAGTTGCTAGTAATGAAGAAGTACTGCGCCTGCGTAGACAACTCCACACACGCACCCGTCACTGATTAAAAATATTCGACTCTCCATTCGCTATCCCACACACGTGAATACGGCAATTTGATGAACCCTATAGTTTGAAAGTCGAGTCACCGGGGAACTTTTGAAGTTGGAATTTTCAAAACCCGGTTTTCGAGAAAAACACATCTAAAGTTGACAAGTGCCATCCATAAGCGCACGTGATAAATTGTGTGTTCAAACATATAATGTACTTACTTATGGTGACTTTTGAAACATAAGTATAATGCCATGAGATAAATCATAGATTGAAGTATAATTTTCCATTAAAATCCCAGAATCGATCATTGTGATCTTTCTTGACAAAAAATCGAATATCTCCTAAACCACGATCGACAAACTGGACCCTTTCCTTGCGGAACGTCATATATACTATTTTGCAACACCCTCCTCAAAAAGTAAAGGTTACCATGCGTCTAAATGATGTGAAAAGTGCTTCAATCCAGCAGAGTGTGGGGAAAAAGTATAAGAAAATTGCTTTTTTTCTTTGGCTCTGCGTCTACGGCTCATGCTGCAAGTTACACACTGATCAACAATCGCCTACTTTACGCACTTGGATCACCAACAGCTAAACTTCCATTTCGACAAGGCAGTCACGATATTGGAAATAATATTTGAAGTAAAAATTACTGGCTCCTGTCTCCACATTTTTTCATAACAATCCAAATCTTCAACCTCTTCATTCTAATCGCACACTCAAAATTTGTGTCCTGAATGGGCAAAAGTCTCGTTACACGCCAAGTCGCCCACCGACCGACATTACCCATTGTCTTTTTATTGGCAGGACCGCAACGACATTCGTTCCTACTATACTTTGGACTAGATCTCAATCTCTGAAACTCAGTTGGCTTAATTAGTTGAGGAAACAATGGGTTCGTTAATTAACTAGTTACGTTTACCCACTCTGGCTAGTAACGGGGAGATTCGCCCAGTCATGTTAACAAAGATCTATTACTGAATTCGTCGAAAACTTTTGGTACACGTTGCTCTTTCCAAAGTTCATGAAAACACATAGATGTATTACCTATGTATGTTCTGTAAGGCTCTTTACTCGCCTCGCTGAATAAATTAACAAAGCACTCCTTTCGCTTCTGGCTAGCTGCGTATTCAAATGAAAATATCAGTTTCATGTCAAATATTCCAAAAGCCTGATGAAGCCAAAATTTGACGAACCGTTTCTTGCGAAATTGCCTCAGGAGTTTTAGACTCATCTCGAGACCTTTGTACATTTTCCGCATTCTGGAATTTTCCTAACCTTCAAACTCGATCAGAATGGAGGGAATGGAGCTCCGAGCTTGCTGATTCAGGTCCCTTGACTCACAATACAGAATCTAAATACGGAAATGTAATCAAAACTTTTCTGCATCATGTTGTATATTTCAATGGGTTTCAGATCTTTAGTTCCATTTTTTAAGTTTCTTTGTATTACAAAATTTTCTATGAATGATTTTCTCAAGAAAAACATGTTATTAATATTAATTTCACAGATTCTTTACAAATTTTTTTCTTCATAGTGATTAAAAAAAAAAATTCAAGACCACGCATTTAAGAAAAATTAGGAAGTTTTAGAGGATGAAAAAATACAATAAAAAAGAATTATAGCATAAAAATAGAACTGATTAAACACTGATTCAAATTCTTTCCATTGCTATAGAGATATTCTTCGAAAATATAAGGCTTTCAACTCGGAGTTTATTTTCAATTTTTCAAATAAAATTTAAGTATCAGTGAATTTCAAATTATATGTAAATGGTTTAATTTAATTTTCTATTTCTTTAATTGTGAAGAATTTTTAATTGAAACTCCATTCTTTATATTTGATAACACTTTTTTTAAAGGCCGTATCTTGCAAGTGATTAAACTTTTCAAATCTTAAATTTTCCTTAAAACTAACTGGTCAAGTTAGTGCTAGGGCATACAGTTCGTATATTTATATGTATGTTTATAGGGGTAATTGCCAAAAATGTAACTATTTTAGACAATGAGATTTTCGAAAACAAAAAACTTCCAAACTGCCTCAAATAGATTTTTTAAATTTAGGGTAACTCAAGAAAGTATGAAAATATGAAACTAAGAGCAAGGAATATATTTGTGATGGATCAAACAACCAAATTTCAGACAATATTTTTAAAATATTTTCAGAACAGATACAAATATTCAAAAATATAAGAAAAATTACTGTTTTCACGATTTGTTAGATTTTGACTTTAGAGTTTCAAAAAATCCTGGCATGAATCCTAATTTTATATTTTCCAAATTGCCCTAATGTTAATTGCCCTGCATTAGCGTTTGGCGAAATATCAATTTCGCACCATTATTTGTATGTCAAATGTGCTTTAAGGTGAAATAAAATTTGTATTACATGAAGATTCGTTGAATTGAGGATTATGATAAATGCTGATTTATGTAGATAAAAATCAAGTCAAGCGGAAATGCGGGAAAATAGAAATTGGGTAAAATTGTTATTCGATCAAATGAGTTTCTGTGAAATAAACATTAGGAATAGCAGAATTACTGTAATATTCATGCAACCCTCTGTAACGTGATTTTTCCTTTGATTACTTTTTTATAGTTTTTTTATTCATTCTAACTCATCTCTTCGACTCTCTAGCCTAATGCTTTACTAACTTTTCACATCTTCAATTCTTTAACTTATCCTATTTAGCACTCACACCAATTGCTACTCTGCAAATTTGATGCCATCCTTGATCTTTACTTTTCTTACTTGACACTTTCCTTAACTTTTCCACTCAAGCATTAATCTTGTTTGCTAGTATCCGACAAAAGATTCGGTGGAACAGTTGTCAATTAAAATACGAGAGATAGTCGGAATCTCCTGTTTCCACCCTTTTCACGTACGTGAAGTACGAACCCACATGAATGCGTGACCAATCACCTATCTCCCTTCACCCTTCACCCTTGACTCGTCTGTTCAAGGATCGTTCTTCACAAGCCCTCGTAGTAATCCCGGATCTCAAATAAATCTCTTGCGCTCGCGTCTTGATTCGACTTACTTCCCGTCCTCGATCTTGGAACATCGAAAATTGAGCCATTCAGCCGAAACGATATTGTTATTTCTCCCATGCTATAAGGTTTGATTCAGCCACTGCATTCGTTCTAAGGAATCAAGATTTTATGGCACCAACTATCGTTTTCCATTTCCTCTAATCCTCAATAGTTTTTTTACAACGTGTCCTTCTTGATGGCTCAAGTTTGTACGTTTTGTGTTTATTCTATGTTATCCCAAACTTTCTGAAGGATTTTATAAAACTATTGAAAACATAATTGTAAATAATTAGAGGTGCGGATTGTTTAACACAGTCCCTACTAGGAAATTCGAAAAGGAGTTTATAGACTACGGGTACACGCATAAAGGATTTTTGCCGTTACCGTTGTAAATTACCTTTAAAAACTGAATCAAGCGTGATTATTATTAACAGAGTGTCTCGTCGTCCCGAAATTCGGGATGAGTAGTGAAGTATTTTTCATAAGCTTGGCTAGTCGTCCCGAATTTTCGGGACTACTAGTCCATCCCCTTTTCCAACTTCCCCAATTTTTCGAAACGACTAGCCACAGCCAATCATTAAATACAGTGAACTTCCCTTCATTTTAAAGATCGCTTATTTTAAAGTTGACTTACTTTAACCCCCCTACACGGAAGAAGCCTTGGATTGAGTATTATAGCACGACGTCATGGGAATACGTCTTACGACGTTTTCGAGAAAATATGCTAAACGTAAAAGTGAGTCAGATCGATTTGATCAGAACCGGGTACTCTCAGCTCAAATTTCGGATAGTTGATTGTATTTCGCGACACTTTAAACATTTGAAACACTTGATAAATATTACTATTCAGACCTTTATCACTTACCTTTACGTTTAGAATATTTTCTCCGAAAAGTCGTATGCAGTTGCAGTCCCATGTGGTAACCTTCTTGACGGCTGACATTCCCACCTAACCTAGCATTCTACACTTGAAAACTATTAATATTCAGCCCTTTAAAACTTACTTTTACGTTTAGAATATTTTATCCAAAAACGCGTGTGCAGTTGCAGTCCCATATATGCTAACCTACCTGACGGCTGACATTTCCACCGAGCACAGCATTGCCGTGATTCCACGAAATATTTGAGTCGTTTTTTGATTCCATTATATTGATTTTTAGATGACCGATTGTACTATTTTCAGCAAATTTTATATTTTTCACGTCGTACTCCAACAAAAACACTGGAAAAACTCTGGAACGGCGCAAATGCACTAACGGAGGGCGACTTTTTCAACTGCGCAAGTCGGAACCGTCTGATCCGTTTCCAATTGGAATGCATAATATGGCGGAATGTACTCGACTGACTACTTGCACAATGCGCCGCCCTTCCGAGTAGAGAGTCGCAAAAACGTCTCTCGCCCTTTGAGCTGAGAATCTGCGTGGGCCAACAGTTCTAGGAATGTCGAATGTATTTATCTGTATTATTATTGATAGTATTTATTGATTTCAAATCGACCGCGGTTTTCGGCTCATGCGCAGTTGAAAAAGTTGCTTAGAGCCAGCGCAGCGATACAAGGCCGGGGCCGCGAATGAACGTCTCTTGATTAAAATCAACTGCTGAATTGCGGTAGAGGTGGGGGCCCCTCCAGCTTTAAAATAATTGGTCGGGTACGTTTGAGGGACGTTAAAATAAAGGGAAGTTTACTGTATCTAGTATACTCTCTACTTACATATTATTTTAACACCCCTGTCTAATCACAAACCTAACTTTCGCATTTGTTATTGACAATAATGGTTTTAAATAATCATTTTTAATAAAAGTACTTTCAAGAAGTCCTGTATCGTTTTTTATGAACCATTATTTTCTGCAATAGTCATTGATACAATGTCTTACCTACCTCGTGTTCACAACATCCCCTCTTTTTCTCTATACCTAACTCAAACCTAACTTGTTTTCGAAAATTATGGTATTACATAATAATATTCTTTACGGTTTCCTGACACTACCTGTATTCCTTATTAGAGGAATTCAGATCTACAGGAGCCTAAGAAGCCAAATTCGTGATAAAGTGAATTTTTAAAAGAATTTTTTTTTATAAATTCCCTTTTAAAACCCTCTAGGTTGAAGAATAAGGCATTAGGGCACTAAAGTTGGAACTTCAAAAAAACCTCCTTTCGAGAAAGACGCATTAAAAATTGGCGAATCCCAAACGCGTACGTGTCTCATTTTTTCTTCTAGCATAACATTCACCTACTTCTGGTCACTTTCAGGATATGAATATAATGTCGCCAGAAAGAACATACATTGAAGTACGATTTCCCATCAAAATCCCAAAATTGTCAATTTCGACTTTGACCTACAAAAACACAAATAACTCCCAAAATGAATGAGACACTGTGGTCTATTTTCAGTTAGACGACAAATATATTTTTTTATTGTATTAAGATTGCCCCAGATCTAGAAAAAATGTCAAGATTAGCTGCATGCGCGTCTAGCTGAAAAGTTGTATAGAAGATCCTACAAACGAGTTGGTTCGTACAAAGGATCCTTTGAAGAAACATGCAGCGGGTTAAATTCAATGAGTCTGGATAAAAATAGCTCCTAGTGGAAACAAGTTATTGTCTTAATTAAAGTATACAAATGAAATTTTATTTTAGTATAGTAATATATAGTAACATAGTATGTTCGCCCTTCTTGATGTGATCTTGCCGCCACATTCATAGACAGATCTACTTAAAATAACAGTATTTAATCTCATAGTAGAAGTACGTATGAGATATAAGATGGTAAATTCTTCATGATATTAACGTCTGAGAATGTATTATAGATGAAGATAGAGACAAGGATCAAACGAGGACTTCCCGACGAAAATTCGTGTAATTTTTTAATTTAATTTTCTTTTTGAGTAATGAAACTACTGTTTGGAAGTTGTTGTTTGACCCTTGTCGCCATCTTCAGTATCTATTCAATAAATGGAATTTTCGGAAAAGTGGGTTCTTATACAAGTCCACTCTTTATACACCAAAAATTAAAAATTTCAAGCAAAATAAAAAATTTGCTGGAAAAAGGAGTTTTGTAGTTTCCCCGATGCCTTAGCTCGTAGCAGTGCTACGGAATTTATTCTCGGACGCCATCAAACAAAAAGACAGTTTTCGATCCGGAATTCTCATGTCAGCTGTTCTATGTTAAGAAAACTACCTTCTTGCGTGGATTTACATTTTATGTGATCATTCCAACGTCTCATTTCTCAAAACGTCTCCGTCTGTTTCCTTGGATCTGAATCTTGCATTTGGAGAGTAATGGCTTTTGCAGAACATTCGTGAAATATTTCTCGGCCTCTCTCTGATGTACGACTTTGAGTGACTTGATTTACTTGCAATATCGAGAGTATAGTGGCATTTTGAGTGAGGAAATATTCCTTTTACTCGAAATTATGCGAAATGTGGTATACTTCTTCGTAGACAAATGTGAAAGAAATAGTTTGTCAATCTAGATTTATTTCAAGTTTCTATTTGAGTCTTTGATAGAAAACAGTGAAGTGTACTAAAATGATTTAAACGATTTTCATAGAGTGGTTGACCAACTCTACTCTAAAATTATATGAAAACAATCTACGAGTACATCATATCCTGGGATTTCTTGGGTTTTCTACAATTCCTATTTTGGAATAACAAATTAAATTGAAAAATATTATGACCTATGTTTTCAAAAATAAATGAAAGCATTATTTAATAAATGGCCGAATTTGTAATCTCCTTTTTCGTTCATGCTAATCTACACGGAGAAAACGTTTGGGGGAAATGTTGTCATATTATGTATATGCCGGGATGAGGGACAAATAACGTACGACTTACCTTACGTTGGTAGGCTATTTATTAAGCTAGTATTAGGTAAAGTTATACAAAATAGGAGGACAGTTACTTTAAAATACGTTAATTTCGAGTTGCGAGAGTAATCTCGAGATTGCCAGATAGAGCTTGCCTTAAGCATGTCTCGAACCACAAACCCACAATATTTTTCATAATTATTAACATTACTTACACTGCAAAAAGGTTTACTCATACCAAGTGAATTTTACTTGGCTGAAGTAAGTGAAAGTCCTGATTATTTTCAAAGAAATATTTATTTGAGGCAAATAAATATATGCACTTTGAATGGAAAAAGTAATTTCTTTCAGCCAGACAAATATTATTAGGATTCAGTTAACATTGTTTGATTCAAAAATACGACCTAGTGATCGGAGGGAAATATTTCTTTGAATCAAATAAATATTAATTGAAAATAAAAATATAAAAATTAAAACAAGTAAATGACTAATTATTCCACATGAATGTGCCATGAATGGGAATGAATATTTCTTTGAAATGAGGAAATGTGAATTGATGGAAAGAAATATACTTCAAAGTCAAGCAAATATGTCATAGGCTCCAAAAACTATTTTCTTATATCAAATTTGTTAATACTTAAAGTAAAAAAATATCCCACTAATTCAAAAAAAAGAAAAATTTTCTTTGGTCTAAACCATGCGCGAGTGCAATAAAGAAGTTCGTACTTCAACTGAAGGGCCGAAATCCTAATTTAATCGTAATTTCCATATATGTTCATGAAAATTTATAACATTCAATTTTTATGTTCTTCTTTAACAAATTGATTATATTATGGTGTTGAATCCACGAATTCTAATGTCCCACAAAGTTATTAGCTCTCAAAGTATTGGGAGAGTTAAGTCCAAGGGGCATGGCAGTCCCATTTCTATTAAGGGCATTTTCGCTACAGGGTATATTATGAGAAAATTTGCACAAGTATTGCCTTTTTTTTGCGATTCACTATTAGTACTACAATCAATATTATTTCAATATGATTTTCATACCAAATTGTCTGTTGAAGAGTGAAGATTTTTACCTGTGATGCAGAATTCCCGTTTTTGTTTTATTTTGAAAATATTGTTTTTTTTAATGTGACACTAAAGCGGTGTGAACTGTGAACAATGTGATGCGTTCAAAACACTGTCATTTGGGAAAATATTGACCTGGAGTGAAATATTCTGTTCCTCGACCCGTTCAAAACAAAAAACGGATTTTCCATGATTTTCAATATAGTATAATTAGAGGCTATTTCTGTAATCCTTATACTCTTTTCCCTCCTCTTTTTCTATGGTCTAATCTAGACCATCGCGTGGTAAAAGCGTTACACGTCTGTCCAGCGTCTGATTAGCTGGTCTAGTCTGGACGACCTGATCAGCGGCTGGTTAGCGCCGTCTAATCTAGTCCATCTCATGTTTAAGGCGTTACACTTCTGGCCAGTGGCGCTATTAGACCGTCTGTCCAGCGTCTGACCAGACACAAGAACATATTTCTTTAATCTAAAGAAGTATTCAATAGAAACAAATTACGCCAAATTAATAAATGTTCGAATAAAAAAAAAATTACTTCCTTGGAATAAATGTTTATTTGTTATGAATAATCTAATTCTAATAAGAAAATGAAACATTTTCTTCAATTAAAGCCAACGGCCAACGGCCATGCCACGCTGAAAAAAAACCAGTTCTCGTCAGATCACTGAAGTTAAGCAGCGTTGGGCGCGGTTAGTACTTGGATGGGTGACCATTCTAGAATACTGTGTGCTGTTGGCATATTATGGGTGTGGTGAGCCCAAATTTGTAGTTATTTATAACTGCAAGAAAACTATCCACCTAGAAACACTACCCGAATCGGGTAGTGTCACGCCTACCCTGAAAGGGAAATGGCTTAATGGTATACAAAGCAATAAATATTTATGTAGACAGAATATCTTGTTCATCTTAATAAATGTTTCATTGGTATGAATGCATGAACTTACTCTTGTAACAAATAAATATATTTTTAATTTCATTAATATTATTTTGAATTAAATCATTATTTCTTTGATTTAAATAAACCTAAAGACTTGATTTAAGTATGCACGAATTAATTGATTCAAATGCGTTCGAATCAATTCAAAGAATCGAACTCATTGAATCAAATAAATATTTCTTTGAACGACTAATCAGATTTCAACGAATCTATACCTTTTTAATCAAGGAAATCATTTTATTGAATGTAAGAAATATTTATTTGAATCAAGAAAATATAGTCGAAGGATTCATTTCTTTAGATCAAGAAAAGATATGTGTCTGGTTTAAATAAAAATTACTACTGTTAAAGTATATTTTCTTGATGCTCAGAAATAGGATTCAAGTAAGTGCATTTACTTGGTTCCAAAAATTATTTTTTTCAGTGTACATATATTTATGTATGGGTCTATTCATTATATATAATATTTTATGACTATGAATCATATATAAGTCGTCACGACCATTTTAAAAATTTGAAACCACTATCTTTTATTGCTGGAGTAAATTTCGCTACAGGTAATCTCCAGTTCAAAATGAGCGTGAAGATTACCCATAGTTTTTTTCTGTTATCGAGTATGGTAAAAATATGCGTATTTCTTGGCATTTTTTTTTACTTTTATGAGCATTGAAATACACATACCCACGATATTAAGCGTGCACCTTTTTTTTCGAAACGCAAAAATTAGATTACCATACGGATGGTAATAATTATACTACATTTTTGGATGAATCTTCCATACAACTTTTTAAAGAAGTTTCTTATTTGTCACTCGTCTCGTCATATCCATATAATATGATAAAAGCTCCCCCGAGCGTTTTCTCCGTGTATATTCTATTTGTATTTAGACTATCCTATTTCATTCAGAAATAAATTACAAAATTATAGAATTGTTAGTAAAAGATATACGGAAAAGATGTCTAGAAACTGATAGAATTTTTGATGAATGAAATATTCTAAATAGTGGATGAAGAATGTCTGATTGCTAAGGAAAACCTTTAAATGAGAAAATCCTTAATCATGACCTAGCACTTCAATTGAGTTTAAAGTCGACCTCCATGACAAGATGATAAGAGTATTTTATAGGGTGAGGAGTGTAGTATGGGGTTAAACTGAGGGTAGGACGTACTCGTAAAAGGGGTCTGAGAGTTGAGGGCTAAGGCGAAAAAAGCGCCTTGGGCGACGGCGCTGTCAAATCGAGAACGCTCTGGCTTCATTACTCGCCACGGCTCGTTTTCATCGATCGCGGACCTTTTTCTTAAAGAGGCACAACCTCTCTTAAAATAGCTCTCCGCCTAAATGGGCCCTGTGCCTTTGTCACTTACGAAAACTTTATAATACTCCTGAAACAAAAGACCAGCGTTTTAAACTTTGTGCATAAAAGACGTACTTTTAAGGAACTCGAGTGAGAGTTTTTTTGTGGGTTACTTATAGGTTTTATATGTGCTCTATATAGAGTGTTCTCATCTAGATCTTGATATTTTCCTCTGTATGTTCGGATAATGGGTAAATAACTTAACAACCTATTTTAATTTCAAAACGTACTCTGAAAAGTAGTTTTTGAACTGTTCAGAATAGAAAACCACTCGTCGTGCGCAACTGCTTTAATCATCGACAGCCATAACAGTAATAGCAAATAGATATTTACAGACACATTATTTATCAATAGTCTACACCAATAGTTTGCACCCCTTATGTATTAATAGTCGACACATTATTTTTACCATAGTCGACATATTATTTTTTACCATAGTCGACACAATTTTTATACCAACAGTTGATACCCACTATGTCTAAATATTTAACAATATTATGACGCAGCAGTTCACATATTTGAAGGGTGTCATAGCAGAACCATGTAAGTGCCATGGAAAGAAATTACATGACAGCCAATTAAACTTCCAAGAATTTTAATTATTAAAAAAATGAGAAAGCACGTTAAAAAAGTAATGTAAAAACATTTTTTAAAGTTAATACTTTTCGAGAAAAATATCGTCCAAAATCATTCTTTGTCATAACCACGTATTTGTTTAGTTTATAGGCGAGCGGAGAGCCCCGATAAGGCCCAACTGGCGCTCGACCTTTAAAGCCTATTGTTCCACGCGCTTATCATAACTGGGATGGGGTCAACTTTGCACGTAGCAACTTTGCACGTGCCCAACTGTGCACGTCGATGGCCAGACGGACAACTGTGCACGCGTCAACTGTGCACGCGCCAACTGTGCACGTGCACAGTCGTCACTTGGACAACTGTGCACGTTCACATATGGTACTTGGACAACTGTGCACGTTGAAATTTCGACGTGCACAGTTGTCACTTGGACAACTGTGCACGTGCACAGATGTTACTTGGACAACTGTGCACGTCGAAATGTAGACGTGCACAGTTGTCCAAGTGACAACTGCACGCCGAAATTTCGACGTGCACAGATGGGCTCCTGTGGGCTTGGACGTGCACAGATGTCACTTGTCCAACTGTGCACGTGCACAGTTGTCACTTGCCCAACTGTGCACGTGCACAGATGTCCCTTGCCCAACTGTGCACGTGCACAGATGGAACTTGCATAACTGTGCACGTGCACAGATGTCCCTTGCCCAACTGTGCACGTTTATGTCCGTACATAAGGGTTGATACGAGGGTGGTCCTTTATATCTACGTATAATTATACGCCCTCACCTACGACTCGTTACAAAAACATTGCGCTCGTTTCAAAAAGGCTGTCAGTCCGCATTAGTCACGAAATGTACTATCTAATACTTTTATCTTATTAAGCTTCTTTGAGTCTCTCAGTGGGTCTAACTACTAACTACCGTGCCTACTCGGTAGGTCTTTATTTTTTTCAAATTACTTATCTGTCTTTGATTTCACAAAATCGTTTATTCATTTGATGTATTTTCTTATGATGTAACAAAAAGTGAAGTTGAAAAAAAATTGTCAATAACTTTTATCAAAGTTTTACTGTTGTTTATGTGATGATGTACGGGGCTCATATAATGAGCACTCTGCTTCCTCGTCGAATAGATAATTTGCTTCCTTAAAGAAGAAGGATTAATTATTTTAATGAAATTGTAAATCTCAATTTTTCCAATATTATAACTGGTTAAAATTTTCTTAATCTTCAATCAAATATATTAATATTATAGAACAATGGATTTGTTTCGAGTCAAAGAATATTCTGTTTGCATGCATTAACTGTGAATTATGATAATGAGAAAAAGTTTGAACTATAAAAAACAATTTTTCAAGTAGTAAAAACGTGCTAAGAAATGCAATTAACATGCTTCAGAACATTTTATTAGACATTTATCAACTGACGAAAGTTAAATTAAATGAATTAAAGTTTTTTCGAAAATGTAACTAGATTTTTAGATAAACGTTTATTTTTTAGCCTGCTGGTCTTAAAAAATTGACTTGCTTACACTTCCATTTTTTACAGAATTTTCTTACAACTAACCCTTAAAACTAACATCCATCCACACCTTATATCTAACGCCGCTCGCTCTTATCGCATTGCCTTCCTCGCTTCGCCTCGCCTCGCTCGCATGTCCCTACTTTCTTGCTTGCCTAGCATTACCAAACTCTGCCTCCGCGACTAATACCTAATACTTATCTACTATTTACAATATTTACAATTACTTATATTTACTTCCTCCTCTATTTACAATCTTTCCTTCTCCATTCCTCTTCCTCCTTCCTTCTCTTCTTCTCCATCTTTCCCAATACTCCCTTCACCCATGCTACTGCCCTTTTGTCCTCCCTTTCATGCATCAATACCTCCATGCTTATCCCACTCCTTTCCACCTCCACGCACTCCTCCAACCAGTGCTCCACTCTTGCCTCCCCCTTCCCACATAGTTCACACATCCTCTTTTCCCTAGCGAGCCAGAACCTATTGAAACCCTCCATGCACCCACATCTCATCCTCGCTATAAGCTCCTGACTTCCTTTCTCTCCTTTCTCACACAAATATTGCGCTCTCGCCCTTGGCATAATCCACACATAGTTCCCATTAAACCTTGTCCCTCTTATTCTCTCTTCCCCTGCTGTCTTCTCTCTCTCCATGCTGTTTTTCTTAACCAACTCATATACCTTCCTTCCTTCCTCATGCATCCTCTCAGTTCATCCATATGCAGTCCATTCGTTCTAAAATACCTTTCTCTTTCATCCTCCATCTTCCCACCCCCTCTCCTGTTCTCCTTCTCCCACCAACACTCCCTAACCAGCTTACTTCCCCCCTCTTCCAAAAATTTCTCCTTATATTTACACGCTCGACTCCCCGCTAGAATCCCAACACTCGTTCTCCCCGTCTCCCTCCTGACAATATAATTAGGCGTGTTCATTGCCAACCCCAGTGTCCACTTTACATATCTCTCCTGTATCCTATTTACCTCTTCGCTTTCCTTCCACCCCCACACCTCTACTCCATACAATAGCACACTCATCACTAGTGAGTCAAACAATTTCATTTTCCTTCCAAAATCATCTGCGAATAACTTCTTTCCCAACCCCCACACCTGCCTCATCACCACATTTGCCCTCCTCACTCTCTCTTTTATGTGACCATCCACTCCGCCATTCTTCCGAAACAAGAAGCCCAGGTACACAAACTCTTTCACCGCCTGCACAGCCTTTCCCTTCCACTTCCACTGCCCTTCCTTATCCCTTCCATCTCCTTTTCTGAAAACCATAACCTTGGACTTTTCCGCATTCAGTTCTAACTTGTTCTTATCCAGGTATCTTCTCAACCTCTTCATCATTTCCTGTAAGGCCTCCTCGCTTTTTGCCAACAACACTATGTCATCTGCATACGCTAGCGACCAAATTCTAACCCCTCCTATCCTGACTCCTCCTACCACTCCGGCCTCCAGCTTACTTTCCATATCCGCAATTAAAATCGCAAAAAGCGTCGGGCTAAGCGGACACCCTTGTCTTAACCCCCTATCCATCCAGAATCCCTCCGAAATCCCCTGTCCTCCTCTTACCTTATCTTTGGTTTCTTCATATATCTCCCTTACCCTCTCGATCAGGCCTCTCTCCACTCCCCTCTCCTCCATCGCCTCCCACAACCTCCCCCTATCCACCGACGGAAACGCGCCTTTTAGATCCACAAAAAACGCGTACACTCTCGACCCCTTCTTCGCTAATTCTCTATCCACCACGTGCTGCAGAACGTAGATATTGTCGATAGTACTCCTACCTGCCCTAAAGCCCGCCTGCGTCTCTGGCAATATTCCTTTCCCTCGACATCCTTCCGCAGCCTCTCCGCTACTACCATCGCGTATACTTTATACGCCGTATTCATTAGCGTAATCCCCTTATAATTTTCCTGCCTATCCCTCTCTCCTTTCTTATACAGAAGCACTATTAATCCTTCTCTCCACCCTCGTGGGAATCCCTCCCCCCTCCATACTTTCTTCACTACCTCCTTCAGCCTCTCCCTAACCTCTTGTGTACTAAACAGCCATGCTTCGTTCTCTAGCCCATCCAGCCCTGCTGATTTTGACCTTTTTAACTTCCTTATCTGTTTCTCTATCTCCTCGTCATTCAACTCCTCCATCTCTGCCTCCCCTGTTCTTCTACTCCCATCATCTCTCTTCCTTGAATCTGAGCCCTGAAATGATTCTTTATAAAACTCCCTCCACTTCTCACTCCCTATCTTGTCGCTTATCCCTACTCTACGCTTCCTAAACCTATTTATTATCTTCCAGACGTCCCCTTCTGTCTTAACATTTCCTAACTCCTCCTCCAGCTCTTTCTCCTTTTCCTGTTCTTTCTTCTTACACATCAATCTAAACCCCTTCCTCATTTCTACGTACTCCTCCCTTTTCACAGTACCCTCTTTCCACTTCTTATACTTCTTCTTCACCTTTCTTTTCATTTTTTTACATTCCCTATCCCACCACGGCTTCACCATTCCTTTCTTCTTCTTTTTGAATACCTTCTTTTGCACGCACCCTTTCACTCTCTCTTTTAAATCCTCCCATATCTCTTCCACCGTCTCCCCTTCGAAGCGTACCTTCCCTAACTGCTCCTTATATTTCTCTATCGCCTCCCTCGTCCAGCTAACCCTCTCCCCCGTCGTCACTTCTTCCCCACTTTTCCTTCCGCCGTTCTCACCCCTTATCCACAACCCTAATGGCTGATGGTCTGATTCTACCCTCCCTTCTACTGCGAATCTCTCCATCTCCTCCCACCCTTGCATATTCATAACTACATAATCTATTACCGATACCCCCACCTTACCTACGTATGTGTATTCTCCCTCTTCGTCCCCAGTTGCCATACCATTTGCCACCGCCCAGCCTCTATCCTCCATCCAGTCCCTTAGAATCTCCCCCTCCTTATTTATTAACCTATCCTTCGAATTCCTTTCGAAGCTCTCCCCTTCCCTGTAAAGGCCCCCTTCCCTCCCCATCCTCGCGTTAAAGTCCCCACCCAGTACCACCATACCCTCTTCTCTTTCACCTAACAGGTCTTCCACCCTTTCTTTAATTCTTTCCATCCCATCCTTATTGTACACTGTCACAAACTTACACATTACCCCTCCTATCTTTACTTTCCTCATTTGCACTCCCTCCCCCTCTTCCTCTCCGTGAGCTTCTTCCTCTAAACCATCTCTAATCCCCGTTATAATTCCCCCACTAGCCCTTCCTATCTTCTTCACTCTGACCGCCTCCTGGAGTCTCCACCTATACCCCCTTGGCAGCTTTGGCTCTATTTTATCCCATTCCTTTCTTTCCACCCACGTCTCTACCAGTCCTACCACATCAAATTCCTGGATATACCTCCAGAATTCCTCATCCTTCTTCTTTACCCCTGCTACGTTCCAGTAAAGCACCTTCACAACTCCTCTACCCTGCATTACCCCCACCCCCCTACTTCCTACGAAACAAATTCCCCTGCACTTCCTTCAACACCTCTTTCTCCTCGTCTCACACCCACATTTTCTCGTCTATTTTTATTTTCCAATATCCTACCTTCGCCGATCTCCCTTCACTCCTCTCCCTCCTAGCCCTGTCGTACAGCATTCTCTGTACATCCCTTTCCTTTCTCGTCAAATCGTGATCGATGAAAACTTCCTTATCCTTTATCCTATTTTTATTTCTCATTACCCCCAATTTTTCTTCCCAGCTCTCCAACTCCACAACCGCCACTTCTTTCTCCTTTCTCCCCTCCAACTTAACTTTCCCTACCCTGCCTTTATTCCACCCTATGCTCTGTAGCAGCGCTTCCACACCCTCCCTTTCTTCCCCGCTCTTCATCTTCAACCCTCTTATCACAATATTATTTCTCCTGTCTGCCTTCTCCTTTCTCTCCATTCTCAACTCCATTGCCCTTATCCTTTCCCTATCCGCCCTCTCCTCCTTTTCATTCCTACGCTCTCCCACTTTCTCTTCTATCATATTCCCTACCCTCTCCCAAATACCTTTAATCTCGCCCCCGCTACCCCCGACTCCTATTTCCATTTCCGTCCTGCCCTCCACCTTCTCAAGCCTTTTTTCCGTCCTTTCTTTCCACGCCCTAATCTCCTCTTCCATCTGTTTTATTTTAACTTCTTTTTCTTTTCTTTCCCTCTCTAACCCATCTACTCTCTCTC
>CAKNYM010025216.1:0-14415 GCA_932195095.1 Andricus curvator
CACAGTTCCATCACTCTGTTCTATATTAGTTACATCACAGAATTCTAGAACTGTTACATACCCTTACAGTAACAGCGTTACAGAACAATGTGACCTTTATGTTTCGTTTTTTGAACACGTTTGACATTCTAGTGATATAACAGTTCCATCACTCTGTTCTATATTAGTTACATCACAGGATTCTAGAACTGTTACATATCCTTGCAGTAACAGTGTTACAGAACAATGTGACCTTTATGTCCCGTTCTTGGAACACGTGTGCCATTCTAGTGACATAACAGTTCCATTACTCTGTTCTATATTAGTTACATCACAGAATTCTAGAACTGTTACATATGCTTACAGTAACAGCGTTACAGAACAATGTGACCTTTATGTTCCGTTTTTTGAACACGTGTGACATTCTAGTGACATCACAGTTCCACCACTCTGTTCTATATTAGTTAAACCACAAAATTCTAGAACTGTTACATATCCTTACAGTAACAGCGTTACAGGATAATGTGAGCTTTATGTTGCGTTCTCGGAACACGTGTGACATTCTAGTGACATCACAGTTCCATCACTCTGTTCTATATTAGTTACATCATAGAATTCTAGAACTGTTACATATCCTTACAGTAACAGCGTTACAGAACAATGTGACCTTTATGTTCCGTTTTTTGAACACGTATGACATTCTAGTGACATGACAGTTCCATCACAGTATTATAGAACTGTTACATATCCTTACGGTAACAGCGTTACAGAACAGGGTGACCTGTATGTTCCGTTCTTGGAACATGTGTGACATTCTAGTGACATCACAGTTCCATCACTCTGTTCTATATTAGTTACATCACAGAATTCTAGAACTGTTACATATCCTTACAGTAACAGCGTTACAGAGCAATGTGACCTTTATGTTCCGTTTTTTGAACACGTGTGACATTCTAGTGACATAAGAGTTCCATCACTCTTTTCTATATTAGTTACATCACAAAATTCTAGAACTGTTACATATCCTTACAGTAACAGCGTTATGGAACAATGTGACCTGTATGTTCCGTTCTTTGAACACGTGTGACATTCTAGTGAAATAACAGTTCCATAACTCTGTTCTGTATTAGTTACATCACAGAATTCTAGAACTGTTACATATCCTTACAGTAACATCCTTACCAAAAAATGTGGCCTGTATGTTCCGTTCTTGGAACACGTGTTACATTCTAGTGATATAACAGTTGCATCACTTTGTTCTATATTAGTTACATAACAGAATTCCAGAACTGTTACGTATCCTTACAGTAACAGCGTTACAGAACACTGTGGCCTTAATGTTCTGTAATTGTTACGACACACGAATTTAACAATGTTATGTATGAATGTTCCCTTTTTGTTATGTAACATTTACAGAACGTGTCCGCTGAGTAGAATTTTTTTCTTGAAAAAAAGGAAATGTCTACTTGCACGAAATTTCGGTACAAATATGGGTATATCTACACAAAAATCCAGCTATTCGTACTCGAATTTCGGTTGCTTTGAAATAATGAACCCTTGTATATCCAACGACTAACCCATATTTGGGCCGAGGTTTGACCGACCGTCGCGTCGGGTGCATCATGATAACTCGTACAAGCCAATGTTATGCCGATGGTCGGACCATCTCTTGCGCAGAGTCTGGCTGATCGTACTTTCACGGTCTTTTTGAAACAACGAACCAGAGTTTATCCGACGGTCTGCTCATACACGGGCCAAGGTTTGCCCTACCGTCGGGAGCATCACCTTAATCACCGATCATCGGGCAACCTTCGGCCAGAGTTGAACCAAGCATACTGGCTTTGTCATTTTAAATCAAATTGCCAGAGTTCATCAGACCATCGGTCTTATTTCGGACTAAAGTTGGGCCGATTGTCAGGTGCAGTATGGTTGCTTGTTTTGGCCAGTATTGCACCGATCATCGGGCCAACCTTCCGCCAGAGTTGAACCAACCATACTGATTTGTCATGTCAAATCAAATTTGCCAGAGTTCGTCAGACCATCGGCCTTACATTGGGCCAAAGTTGGGCAATTATTTATTTTGGATAGCATTGCACCCATCATCGGGCCAACCTTCGGCCAGAATTGAACCAAACATACTGATTTGTAATTTCGAATCGAATTGCCAGAGTTCATCAGACCATCGGCCTTAGATTGGGCCAAAGTTGGGCCGATTGTTGGGTGCAGTAGGGTTGCTTGTTTTGGCCAGTATTGCACCGATCATCGGGCCAGCTTTCGGCCAGAATTGAACCAACCATACTGATTTATAATTTCAAATCGAATTTGCCAGAGTTCATCAGACCATCGACCTTACATTGGGCCGAAGTTGGGCCAATTGTCGGGTGCAGTATGGTTGCTTGTTTGGCCAGTATTGCACCGATCATCGGGCCAGCCTTCGGCCAGAATTGAACCAACCATACTGATTTGTCATTTCAAATCAAATTTGCCAGAGTTCATCAGACCATCGACCCTAAATTGAACCAAAGTTGGGCCGATTGTCGGGTGCAGTATGGTTGCTTGTTTTGGCCAGTATTGCACGGATCATCGGTCCAACCTTCGGCCAGAGTTGAACCAACCATACTGATTTGTCATTTCAAATCAAAATTGCCAGAGTTCATCAGACCATCGGCCTTACATTGGGCCAAAGTTGGGCCGATTGTCGGGTGCAGTAGGGCGGCTTTTTTTGGTCAGTATTACACCGACAATTGAGCCAATCTTCGGCCAAAGTTGGGCTAACAGTCGACCTTTCTCCGGCTACCAGTGTCCTTAGCCAATGTTGGCCTGATAGTGGTTGTTCGAAATTCCCAAAGATGGTTCAACTTTGGTTACTAAACTTTGGCTGGCAAAGTAGGGCCGACCGTGGGCCGACAGTAAATGTCTGGCTGCCAAGCTAAATTCGCACATGAGCTCCAGCATAATTCAGTACATGTGTATACCATACTTCACGAGTTGTCAACCCCTAGAGTGCAAAGCAAATTTTCATCTTCACTAGTCTGTTTGTGAAGATCTTCTTTTTTAACCTTGCACTTTCTAAATGAAGGGTAGCGGTCCAAAACGGTGTAAGGGACATTTTGTCAACTTTTCAGTAGAGCGAAAAAACATTCTGTAAAATCGAAATCACCATTTAAAGATAAAACAAAAGTCAACTCCCGAGCTGAAGTATTACTGATTTGAGGCCAAAAAAGTTTGATCAGAAAAAGTTAGCCAGTTTAGAGGAAATAGATGTGGAAGTTGACAATCAGAAACTGAAACTAACCTAAAATTGGAGCGGGCTCGGCTGCGGATTGAGATAAACAATTCCATGTTTAGTTTCTTAAAAAAATAAAAACATGCTCCCGAGATATTGAGTGTGTGAATATGGGTAAACAATGTTTGAAGTAAAAAAGTTAACCAGTTTGGAGAAAATCGACCGAAAATGCTGACCCTAGAATTTGACCGGTTTGAAAATCGGTTTTAGGTAGCGATTAAAAGTATAATTTTGATTTTTTTACAAAAATAAGAATACGCTTTCGAGATATAGGAATTCTGAATGAAAATAAAAAATTTGTCATCCAAAAAAGTTATTCAGTTCAGAGGAAATGAAATTTTTGTATAACGGTGTCGCGGTGTAACAGATTGTTTTTCACTTTTTTCATCGTAAAAGTAATCAAATGTGATTATTTTATATTAAATTTGACCTTAATTGGAATAAGTTTTGTTGGTAAACAAAAAAACAAATTAGTTACATCACAAAAACTTCGTATTTCTTTTTTTTAATGATAATTTTAAAAGTTTTCAATTTTTAGGTTAGGATGGCACTGGTGTGTTACTTTAAAAAATTTAATTTAGTCATTTTATTTATTAAAAAACGCTTAACAAGAGCAATATTATTTACAAAAAGTCAGAAAATTACTAAAATTAAAAAAGTACAATATTTTGCCTGCGCGCGCTGCAATCGTGTCATGCACAGAATGTGCGTTCCCCCGTTTTGTCACGCCAACTTTTTATTGCTATACTACAAAATGCGATTTCGAGCAAATCCTTTTAACAGGATGTGTATTTGATTTTTAAATAATTTTTTGGCCAATAAACCCATTTTCGTCAAAATGTCCCTTGCACCCTTTTGAACCGCTACCCTTCAAATCTGAATCAGCAAAAACTTCGCTGTTTTCAGCAGTGAACGAAACTATCACTGCGAAACAGCGAGTTTCGCTGAAGAATCAGTGAGTTACGCTGGTAAATCAGCGAAATGTGCGCTTCCGCAAAATAGTAAAAAAGTTCGTCAGTGCTACCTACACAAATTTTTGCGTATATTTGAGAACATTCTCTTATTAATTTCTTCACAGCTATGAAAATTTTGTTTACTCTGCATTACTGCATTCTTGAAGAATGTGAAGAAATTTTGACCGCTAACACGGATTTTAGATTTAAGCTGTGGCAGCAGTGGTAGATGCATTGCGTCTTTGGTGTGGCTCTGGCCATCGTAAACGTTAGCAGACGTTTAGTACACGTTTATGGTTATAATTATCGTGATATTATTTCGTGGTAGCAGAAGCAAGGAACAGTTATAATTAGAGTTATTTTTCTCCTTGATTTCAAAGACAGAGTTAATTTATTTGCATATTTATCGCTTGGGTGCCACGGCGTCTGCGTGAACATAACCTCTACAGCACCTTATACCACCTATGTATTTCGATTTGTGCTACAACTTTCGCACACAAAAACTAGTTTATTTTCATCAAAAATCTGCAGGTTCTGAAAAATGAAAAAGAAATTAAATATAAAAATATAGTTACGGACCATCTTAATTTCCACTCATACGATAATTTTCGTTAATTTTGAAAACTCAAGAGAAACAAGTTATACAAAATTCACCGTCGGCCCAGTTTCAACAATGTATAATACATTTCTCTTAAATTGTCTGACAGATTAAAAAATAATTTTTCTTTCAGGTTATTGCACTTTACATTTAAATGTATTTTAAATAAGATAAGGAGCCACTTCTCGAAGAACTATCGGGAAAACAACTAGCAAGAGAGTTGCAAACAATTTTGTTGAACATTTGTCTATTTCGACAGAAAATTCTTCCTTTTGCATTGAAAATTCACCTTTTTTCGTTGAAAATTGAAATTTATTCTACAAAATTCAAGTATTTGATTAAAAATGCCCCTATTTTTGATTAAAGTTTATTCTTCTTTGTTTATTCTTATTTCTTTTTTCACAACTCAGAAAAAAAAATAAAAAATCAATATTCAAAAATATTGATTTTAGACCATGTAGACAAAAAAGACTTACCATAAAAAATTATCTACGACATTTGCCTGTTCAAAAACCATAACAAAAATAATATTTATTCTGTTTTGTTCGAAAATTTGACCCTTTGGTTGAAAATTCACCTTTTTAAGTTTAAAATTCAACTATTTGCTTAAAAGTTCAACTAATTTGTTGAAAATTTTATTATTTTGTTCAAAATTTAACGAATTTGTTAAAAAGTAATCTTGTTTGTTAGAAACTTCAACTGTTTTTTTGAAAATTTATGCTTTTGAATTGATAACTTACCTTGTGTGGTAAAAAAGTTATCTTTTTTTATTGAAGTGAATAAATACATGTTAATGGTCAGGGAAGGAAAATGAAAAACTGACCAGGAAAGAGTCGGTAATTTTGAAAATGAAGTTTTTCGGCCACCCTGTTATTGTCAAATTTTGTAAAAAGTGCATTGGGCGACAGAGTCTAGATTACATACATGCTCTGTAATGACTCTCAACTAAGTATAATAAACAGAATACTGGGAAATTAATTTTTAGGAGCACTACTACGATGAACAAACAAGGCGAGGTTTTATTGAATTCCGATTATGGACTATTCGAAAGAAGCTGAGCCCATCAAAGAAAAAATACAAACGAAAGTCTGATGAACCTTACAAGGACAACACTAATTTGAATGAGCTCTTTATTATTATTATTATCGATTAGCAATCCGAACTCGAAAGTTCATTGCCTCATCTACCCGAAACCGCCACGCATCTCTATCCTGTGCATCCTTCATCCAGTTTAAGTAATCATGTCCTAGTTCTTTTAGATCATCCCTTACATTTTTCTCTCATCTGTTTCTCGGTCTGCCTAGAGGTCTCTTACCAGTCATTTTCCCTCTTAAAACTTGCGCCACTGTTCTTTCATTGCCCATTCTTGCTACATGCCCCGCCCATCTTAATTTACGCGCTTTCATTACTCTATTAATATTTGCTGATCCGTTGAGAGCATGCAGCTCATCATTATGCAATTTTCTCCATTCACCAGTCTCTTCGTCCCTCTTTGAACCATAGATTTTTCTAAGTACTTCATTTTCGAAAACTCTAAACCTATTCTCTCCCTTCATCAGCGCCCACGTTTCACACCCGTACATGACGACCGGCATTATTATCGTTTTGTAAATTCTTAGTTTGATGTTTCTAGATAGCGATCGCGATTTTATTAGCGTGTTTGCTGCATAATACCACCCATTTCCAGCGTGCAGCCGCGCGTTGATTTCCGTTTTAATGTTATTTTCGCTAGTTGTAATAGCCCCGAGGTATTTACACTCGTTAACCCTTTCGAATTTCATATTTTCGGCCATTAGGTCCTCGCCTACATTACTTTTTTCGGATCTGACGACGGTCATATATTTTGTCTTCGATTCGCTAACTTCCAAACCAATATCTTTGGCTTTTGTGATCAAGATTTTGTCATTTTTAGCCACGGTTTGTTTATCATCCCCTAGTAAGTCGAGATCATCCGCATACCTAAGAATTTATATTATCCCATTGAGGGTAGCACCGGTCGGATTCGCTTGTACTTGTCTGACCACGTATTCTAAAACTAAGTTGAAAAGGGCGCACGAAAGTGCATCGCCCTGTTTCAGGCCATCGCGGATCGAAAACTCTTCAGATAAACTTCCGCTTACACGTACTCTACCCTCACTGCCGCTTAAGCAATTTTCGATAAGTCGGCAAAAGGAGTTAGTCTACTTAAGATTACATTGTACAGGATCTTATAGCACGAAGGCACAAGTGAAATTCCCCGATAATTGTTACAGTTCATTTTATCGTCTTTTTTAAAGATGGAAATAATAATAGAGGTATTCCATTCCTCTGGCATGCGTTCTGTTTTTCAAACTACGCGTATTAATTTATAAATTTGCCTTGTGAGGCAAGGGCCTCCATTTTTTGTCAGTTCTGACGGTAGGTCGTCGATGCCCACGGCTTTGTTATTTTTCAACTTCTTTATGGCCATTTCTTTTTCTATATCAGTAGGATCATCAATTAATAGATCGGCAGTGTGGATTTCACCGAGATTACCTTCAACGGGGGCTTCGCGTACATTTCATAGATTATCGAAATAGTTTTTCCATAAACTCAGTCTCTCTGTCGCATCGACTACTAGATTGCCATTTTCGTCCCTCATAACTTCCGTTCTACTTTGAAAGCCTTTCCTTATAAAATTGATTCCCCTGTACATCTCGCGCGGGTTATTTTGTTTATTATGCGTTTCCATTGCTAGCATTTTATTCTTTTCCCACTCCCTTTTCTTGGATCTATGAAGCCTATTTGTACTTTTACTAATCTTGAGATACTTCTTATGTGTTTGATCGCTCTTATTTTGTAAACTAATTAGTTTGGCCTTCGGACGTGTTTCAAACCAAAGTTTGCACTCTTCGTCAAACCATGATTTGCTTTTGGTTACTTTCTTTAAACCTATAGTAAGTTTCGCGGCTGTCTTTATCGCCTTTTTCATATTGCTCCACAGGTTTTCCGAGTCCTCCTCGTAAATATCGTTATCGTCTCTCTGTTCTTGGAGAGCGTCGAAACTATTAGAAATCTCAAATTGATAATTTAATTATTCTGTCGGTGTTTTAAACTTATCTATATTGAAACGAACTGTTTGCTCTGTGCGGCTTGTTTTCTTACTTAACGCTAGCCTAGATCTTAGTTTTACTATCACGAGAAAGTGGTCTGAATTAAATCCGCTCCCCTGTACGATCTTCTATCGAGAATTTTCGTATGAGGTCTTCTGTCAATTAGAACGTGATCAATCTGATTGTTAGTGATACCATCTGGTGATGTCCAGGTGGCCTTATGTATATTTCTATGCTTGAAATATCTGCTTTTGACAACGAGGTTCTTTGAAGCTGCAAAGTTTATTATTCTAGTTCCATTATCATTACTGACGTCATGCAAACTTTCCGACCCTATTTTGTAGGCCCATACATCGGTTCTTTTCCAATTTTCGCGTTGAAATCTCCCAATACTATTTTTGCGTCATACGTTGAGAACTTGTCAAAAACTTGTTCGACTGTTTCGTAAAAAATATCTTTAGTGTCTTTTTTTTTGTCCTGGGTGGGGCAGTGCATGTTGATTAACACCTTTTTGCTGAAATTACCCTTTAGTATAATGTATGATAACCGATCTTTAATGAATTGCACGTCGAATCTAAGGAAAAACTGGATCCAATGGTTTGTCAACTTATTATACTGATTATTTTGAAATAAATGTGCAACGCTCATTTCTCTATTTCTCTTTATTCAGATCTCTTGGATGAAGTTTAAAAATCCTTCAAGGAGCAATATGAAGGGTATTGAAGAACGCTTGCTGGATACATTAACAAACCGAAGAGATTGAATTCTTAAAGAAGGCCCCAGCATTTCAGACATCTTCAAGTAATACCCATGATTATTAGATTATCATGGTCAAATGGTAAAAAAGAATGCTTAGTTTCTTAATTTCGGGATTCAGAAACTGTGTACGAATCCTGATATCATTTTATTTTACTCATAATTGTTTGCAGATTGATAACGAATTTGAGTGTTTGTTCAAGTATAAAGGAGACAACTTTCTGTCGAATTTTCCAGCATATTATTGTCCACGAATTTTAGAATATACAAAGTTGAGTCGTCTTGATGTTTATAATGGTTCTAAACACATAACCGATGGTAATCTATTACTTTTTAAGACGTACTTCGTCCTCAACGTATGCTACCCTGTGGGACATAAGAAATGAAAATAGAAATTGATTATCATCTTTAGTGGCTTTCGTGTAGCCAAAATAAGTTTCCAAAATGGTAATTCTCCAACTTGAAAAAAATCCCTAATGCAAAATTACTTTCGTAATCTATATCAGAAATCTTGTTGAATTTCATTGCCTTCACTATTTCTTGGATAATATTTCATTTGTATAAACCTCTTTAAAGTAATTGCAATTTTATAAACTGTGGAAACCATCCTACAATCTTTTAAGACTTTTAATTTTTTAGGTACATTTTGAGTGCACGGAAGGTACTAGAGGCTTAAGACAATTTTAGCATGATTTTCAGACCTTATAAAAATTCATTTACTTTCATCAGATTCATAAAAATTAAATTTTCTTCTCTGAAACTCAAATACCCAGTTTTCGACGTCGTTCTTTTACATTACTTTAATAGGGTCTAACGATTCGATGTTCAGCAACCTAACTTTTAGAACGTTACTAATTTCTTGTACTTTTGATGTACAATTCGCTAATCTAGATTTACGCACTAAGTTTTCCTTTGTTTCAACAATGTACTCAAACTTTTGTTTAAAGCTGTCAACCATTTATTTTCGTGTTTCAAATTTTTATATGTCGAAATAAAATGACAACATGCTTTAAGTATAAAAAATAGTCCTCTTTTACCTCCATAATTTTACTAACTCATTAATTTTAAAAAACTGAATGCGCTGATGAAATTAGTGCGAAACACTGATTTTATCAGCGAGTAATCGCTGATTAAACCCGTGCGACTTAGCTGCTTGCACCAGCGAATTACTGTGTCGCTGATTAAAACAGTGAATATTCGCTGATTCGCAGTGCTATACTTATAGCTGACTAAATCAGCGTCACCCCGTTACGAGCACGCAGGCGAAGAAAATTTGCACCCCATTAATCAATAGTCCTTCAGATTCTAATTCTATTAATTGCCTCAAATTTTTCTGAAACATGCTCGGTTTCCAAATTGTTCTCTGTCTCGGTCATGAAATAATAAGCTAAAAAAAATATTCTTTAGTGAACCCCGAAACTGTGGTGGCAAAGTAGGAATAAAACATGTAGGTCCCTCCTAATTTTTGAATCCCAGCTTGAGAGCCCTGTGCGTTCTTTATTTTGCATTCGTCTAAGTTAACTCCTACCGGAATAATAATTTTTCCTGGGTATTTCTGTTTTATGTTCGCCCATATTTTACCCTGAAAAATGTTACTTATAAAAGTCGGGTCTGCTTCCTTTTCTAGGTAATTCATATAATCTAAAATAATTTTTCAAACTCCAGGTTATTCTAATAAGCATTTTAACATTTTTTTTACTGAAATAAACTGACCCATAACGTTTCTTGGCACATGAACTTCAACACTTCAATTATATAAGATTTCGGTTCAGTAAAGTATCCAGTGGATTAAAAAATTTTCCATTTTTTATATTCTATATCCAGATCTTCAAAAAAAAGTTGACCAATTTAAACATGATCTCTATATCTTTCTTATTTTCTTCAGTAATAATTTCACTTTTTAATACATTGAACACTTTTTCTTTCAAAGACTAAGGGGGCCTGCCTCCTGAAGATTATCAGTATAATCCACAATGGTTTGAAATACACTGCTTGGAATGGAATTATGGTTATGTAACTTAGCCAGAAAATCTATAGCTGAATATTTAACTTCATTTTTTAATTCAAGTATTATTATATAGTATTATATATTATTATCATATTATATATATATATATATATATATATATAATATATTTTTATATATTTATAGTTTATATTATTATATATTATATAAAACCTCACTGGTCGACACCATTTAACATAAAAAATTAATACTAAGTAATTCCTTTGAATTCTAGATTCATTACTGTACTTTCTGTAGCAACTGAATTATGTTTTCTTAGAAGATATCTTTAAACGCGTGAGCATTGTAAAGTTCACGGACGCAATCATTTTGTTCGCATGTATACCGATTATTTAGAGCTAACAAGTTTTGAAGATGAAAATGACGCACCTAAAATGGTAAGTCATCAAATTCATTTCCACAAATATAGCATAGACACATTTTTATTGCTGTAATCTATATCTTCAAGTGTCAATTTCCCTTAATCTGTAGAGAAATAATGTTATTTTACTTCTGTTAGGTATGAAATTAAAGAAAAGTAACGTCGCTGGAGTTTTATCGGGTACGCAGAAATATCATTGGTGCATTATACATATAACATATTAAGTCAACAAATAAACGATGCCGAGTAACTCTTTAACTGCATTCGCCAAAACATTTTGATTATATAAATTACTATAGATTATTGAGTATGTTTAATCACGCATCTAGTTCGAACTCACGGTATTTCTTTCAAGCATCTCAATATCGTATTTACGCCCATTATCGTTTTATCTCATTCAGTGTCTTGCTCATAAATTGCTTTTTGCAACAGCGACCATATCTGCTCAGAAGCTGATGGATATCCACCGTAGAGAACATGAAATGCTTTATAGCACAAATCCACTGCGTTCAGAATTCCAGATACTTTATACCTCGAGCAATCGATATAGACGTAAAATGTGTTAATACTTTCGAGATTTGGTCCAACCACGACGAAGAATGGTTGCAATGTCTGCCCAAAAAGACAGTATTTCTCCTTTATCTCCTTCAACGTTTTGTCTATCGTTCCCTGAATCTGAAATAATACTGGTTGTTTATGAAAACTGTTTTGTATAAAAAATATTACAACTTTTTTTAAATTGCGTATTATAAAACTGAAAGTTCAAAAATATAGAAAATATGTTGATTTATATGATGTCCTTTTTGGTGAAAAGTGAAGGTGTCTTGCGAATTACCAATTCTTGGTTTCCAGTATCTAACCGTCTTTGTTGTCGATTTGAATCTGGAGATAGCGGGATGAGCGCTGGCAAAAGAATGAGAAGTTTCAGATTCTTTGTTTCTACAAAAATTCAATTTTGTTACTGTTCAATAATTTAACAACACAAAAGAAACTGAATCGTAAAACACAAATCCCTAGCGTACCGTGTGAGCGGAATGTTCACGTAATTTTACGTGATCCTAAAATAACGCGCAATATTGCACATCGGGTTAAAGCTCACAGATCTTAATTCTTAATGTTTTAACACATGAATAAATAAAAATAAATAAATATAAATTTGTGAAATGAAAAAACTGTTGCTCAAATTTATGCGAAATTGTGAATAAATGTGAAAAAGGATAAAAATATGTCTTAGCAGGCCCACTGAACGGAGCAATCACTATGTAGTCACTTTTGGGTTACGCAATTGCGTAACCGTTCCGTTTGCGCGGTCCGCTAAAGATATACAAATAAATTTAAAAAAGTTGATTGGAGTTTATCTAGAGGTTAGCCACTGATCAATTCAGGTGTACACCTCCCAGTAAAAAGAAAGTAATTGGGGCGAATCGACGTGAAAAGTAATATAATCTTCAAATATCCTATTCGTCCGCATTCAGTGAAAATTTTTTAGGGGAGCCAATTCGTGTGTATGCATCAGTATAAATTCATTTCAGTATCGGCCAACTCAGTTTAATTCTCCGAGTTTCAAGTCAAACTCCAAATCGCCTAAATTCGTTACTGTGGATTAATTTAAAGACTGGCATATTCAATCAAATTCGCAAGGGATATAAGGAACGCGCTGGGTATAAAGGATCCGTTGTGAATATATATCAATGATTCCCGTAACCTGACTTACATATACACTTGGGGTCGCTGGTTTCAGCCTCGAGACATACAATTTTTATCAATGTTTTTTTCAATAACCTTGACCACGAATCAAGGCGGATCGACACGCATTTAATTCGCGGTGGCTAAATTCGTTTCAACGAATCAGAAAGAAACATTCAGGCGAATTCAAAAATATTAATTCACTGCAATTCGCCCTGATTAATTTTGTTTACTGGGTTGCCTTGGAATTGTATTGAATTCTTCAACTTCAGTGTACATCTCAATGAACCTCTTGAAGTTTACTAATAAAAAAAAAGTAAACAACAAGAGTTTTCTAGAAATCATGAATTTCCAGTTTGTGATACAATGTACGTGAAACAAATGAAAAAATCATGCTCGACAGTATTATTTAATGTGATTTTAAATCTCACATTCCATTAGAGCGAACCAGTTATCAGCAATTTCCGAAAATAAATAATTTTTTTTCGTAATACACTATTCGCTTGAGCATATTTTTGAAGTGGATTCACCGATTTCTTCAATTTGTTATATTTTTTGTTAATTGCCTCATGAGTTCTTTATCTGGATATTTATCTCTTAGATAGCCATTCGAAAAACGGCTTGCCTTCTCTTGCAAATTGAAATACAAAGTTGCTGGAAATCTGTAATTACCAAATAATTGTATTAGACAAATAGTTTTATATGTCAATATAAAGTAGCCTAAGTTTTCTGATAAATACCAATTCTAGCCCACGTCTTGACACTTTTTAAAGTTTTTGACCACTGAGTTCCATGGTTCAAAATTGTTCGTAAGCCATTTTACCGCCTCATTCTTTAAACGTTCCTGGTCTCGAAATGTAATTATAAATGAGGAAAATCCGTCATATTGATATACGCTGTTAAAAATACTTATCTTTCTTATATCCACACCAAAGACATCAAATTCTCCTTAGAAGTCACTATCTTTATCCTTGGTGTTTCTCCTTATCGCGTGATTTTACAACTTATTCCTGAGCTGTCATTTAGTTTCCGTATCTGTCTGGAAGCTTGCCTTCCGAAAGCACTTGTCCAGGTCCTTTTGTTTTAGAAGCTATGTAGTACACCAGCTCACCCTTCTTTGGAAAAAACTTTTTTGATATTTAACGCCAAAATGGCAAGGTGATGATTTTTTAATGGAGACCTTTAAACAAAAAGATAAAAACATTGCAGAAAGCCCTTCAAACTTCAGAAAAAAATTCCCGGCTATTTCCCGATGGAAAATTATTTTTTTCCAGTTTAAGTGTCTGCCTTGGTAATATTAATTATTCAACACTAATTGCTTTATCATATATATATACACATATATATACATATATATATATATATATATATATATATGTTTTTTTTAACTTGAGACATCGAAATATCTAAAAAAATACGCATCCCATGAAAAAAATATCCGGAATAAAAACTTTTAATTTCGAGGGAGAAAAGCGACTTTGAAAACATATACCCCCCCCCCAGGAGGCAGGAGTGGGGGTAACTTTGTAATTTCAAATGGGAAACCCCAATTTTTCATCACAGATTCAGATTCTCCTTTATTAAACCTCACCACCCCCTCCTGGGGGGCGGGGTGGGGTAAATTTTTTCAAAGTCGCTTTTCCCTGTCGAAAATAAAAAGTTTTTATTACGGATATTTTTTTCATAGGATGCGTATTTT
>CAKNYM010025218.1:0-17310 GCA_932195095.1 Andricus curvator
CAGGTCACCTCGTGAATTCGCTGAAGAAAAATAAAAGAATTAGCCAATTCCTGTTCGCGCTTAAGTGAACCCACCGCTTCAACGAAATTTTAATAAAATATTGGCAAATTTATGGATGGGAATCATGCACATTAATGGGGTCGCGTTAAATCACATTGAATCCTTGGCATTTGTAGAAATCAGGTCCCAAGAAAATTTCATCTCTCAACAATTTTTGGCTGCAAATTACTTCCGGTTTGGACGCTTGCGCATCCTAGAAAGCATCGTCACTCGTACAGATAGGAATAACAACCTTATCCTACTTCCTAGGGTTTCCTTAAGGGTGATTTTCCAAAATAGGGTGGTAAGGGCTACTTTTAATGTCCTCCCAACGCTCAATCCAGTCTGTGTCATTGGACTTGAGTTGTTGAACAGGCTCCATTAAAAGCAATTTAAGCTACCACTTTTATGAATTCACAATTATTCATGAAAGATGTTTAAACTGCGACAGACATATTCAAGATTAATACAAATTAAACTCTTCAGGGAATGATTTACCTTCGGGGATGCACAAGTGGATGTTTGTATAGAGGGATATGCAGTGTTAAGGGTTACTCAATTCAATCAGATCGAATTAATTTAAATGCATTTCTCGGTCCGATCCCTGCCAACCGAACCATGAATTGACCAATGTTACAAGTTGAAAAAATTCTTAAGAATGATATTTTATACAAGAATATTAAAACCAATATGATTCCAACTATTTAAAATAAATGTAATGACATAGCTATTACATGGGAAAATTAAAGATTAATTAATGGTCAATGTACATGTCGTTTAAAAACTCACAATAGTGTTATAGCAAAAGCTTATGCTCTCCCTAAAGTTCACAAACATTATTTAAGTTGGAGATTGATTGTTGCTACTGTGGATTGTCCCACCTACAATTCATCTTTATAGATTTCAAATATTTTAAAACCAGTTACTATTAACAGTAGTCTGTTCGTAAAAAATAGTTGGGAACTGAAAAATATCTTAGGCAACAATAATGTACCAAAAACTCATTCAATAGTTTCTTTAGATGTTGTGTCCATGTTTGATGGTATCCCACCAGATCTTGCTTTAGATTGAATTAAAGAAAATTTTATTTAAAATCATAACTAAACGAAAATAACGAAAAATGAATTGTTAGTTGCTACCAGAACGGTTTACAATGGTATTGTTTTCTCCTGCAATAATAAATTTTATAAACTAATTTCGGGTTGCCCTACGGGCTCACCTTTTATCCCTAGTTATTTCTGATTTAGTTTTCAAGATTTTGAAAAATAGCTCTAGAATTATTAAATTTCACACCTATTTTATATAAACTGTATGTCAATGACATTTTCGCTATTGTTCCTATTGACAAGATTCAAGTTTTCTTGAATGTGTTTAGTAGTATTGAAAATTGTATGAACTTCACTCATGAATGCGAGATAATTAACGTTATTATTATCTTGATTTACAAATTATTAAAACTCCAAATGGTGATTTATCAACCAACTAGTATAACAAAAACCTTTTTGGTTTGGAAGATATTTTTGAACTACGATTCACACAATTTATTTTGTTATTAAAATGGTTTAATAAAAAGTTTAGTAGATAGATGTGTTAAGTTAAGTGATATTCAATTTAGAAAATAAAATTTAAATCTATTAAAAACAACTTTAAAAAACACTAGCTATCCGGCTGACTTATTTAATAACATTATTACAGAACGCAGTTATGAGATTTACAATAATAGTTGAAAAATGAATAAAAAAATAAATGGAGTGATACAATAGATTTCATTCCAATGTTACCTTACCTTACATTCCAGGCCTTTTTGAAAGGTGATTTTGACTTTAAAAATAATAAAAAATATTAGCTACTGAAAAAACACTTATCAATGACGTTTTATTGAGTCTATTTTTATGAACCAATTCCGAAATATTTCAGGTAACCTACATACTGAAATTCTAAACATTGATGAAGTTTATCAAAGTATTATAAAATGATGTCACCTTTTTAGTTACAAAATTTCTCACATTTTCAACTTTAAATTTAGGTTCGCGTGCTTCCTCATCAGTGCATTACGTATACTGTCTTCATGTATCTCTAAATTGTCAATTTCCGTTCGTCCTTTCAAACCACGATAAAGTTCTCTTTTCTTGATTTAAGATGTAGTCTTTGAGTAAGTGAAGTCTCTTCATTTTTTTTAGACTTCGAAAACAATTTTCATGTTTTTAAAATTTGTAAATGACTCTTTAACTGAAAAATTCCAAATTGACATAGGTTTTATGTTCTTTTCTATTTTTTATGTTTACTATTCAAAATTAATCTTATTGTTTGATTAACTTAAACTAATGTATCTCTGGTACAATCTCCATATTAATTAACGAAATTATTCATTTATTTCTTGTTCTTTTTATTATTACTAATGGCCTATAAATGGCTAGAGCTTCTTTGGAATTTATTTTCTCAATTCCAACAGGATTTCTTGGAAATTCAGATACTCTCTTTTTTTCAAATGTACATATATTTCCAGCAAATAGTGAATAAAATGTGGACTCACATAATTTTATTTTCATACTGTTTCAAAACTCTATATTCCTATTCTCTCTGTTTCTATGTTCTATAGGAAAATCTAGAAAGACGTAGAATACACGTAGGAAGAATGTTTTTCCTACTGTATTTTGGGAACTTCACTGCCTTTTCTGGGATTATAGAAACTTTTTTTTGGTATAAGTACAATTATTGAATCATTCATTTGTACATTCCAATAAGCTTGGTAAGCTTGTTAAGAAGAAGACTTTTTTGTTTAGGAATATAATAATACTTGATGTCAATTGCTGATGATTTTCTGATGTCAGACTCGTTGATTGATCTATTGACGTTCCTTCTATGACCTTTCATGATCAATCAACAGCTTCTTATAAAGTTTATATTAAAATGTTACTGTAACATTACCATAATATCTAACCAAGGATCGATTTTGCGTTCACTAGTATTCTTAATTTAATTATAACTGCCTTTGGCTGATTTTAGTGAAAGATCTTAAATTTACCAAAAATTATTATTATTTTACCAATACTGATAGGACATTAAAACTAGCCCTGAACGTTTTATAAATAAATTTGAAAATTTTAATTAGGATTGAAAAAAATCCATCTTATCATGAATCATTTCTGCAAAATAAGCAACAAAAATATTCACAAGTAGAAGAATAAACTTCTAAATAACCTCACTTTTCGGCTCATTAGAGACAAGAATAACACAATGAAAGCAGAGAAAGAAAAAGGGAAAAAGTCAACCAAAAACCAACATTTCACTTTTTCCTTTCTCCGTCCTTTTTATATTACGAGGGGACCAATATGAATGGAATGGTGAAGCCGTGGTGGGATAGGGAATGTCAAAAGATGAAAAGGAAGGTGAAGAGAAAGAATAAGAAGTGGAAACTGCGAAAAGGGAGGAGTACGTAGAAATGAAGAAGGGATTCAGATTGAGGTGTAAGAAGAAAGAACAAGAAAAGGTGAAAGAGCTGGAGGAGGAGTTAGGAAATGTTAAGACAGAGCGGGACGTCTGGAAAATAATAAATAGGTTGAGGAAGCGTAGAGTAGGGATGAGCGAGAAGATAGGAAGTGAGGAGTGGAGGGAGTTTTTCAAAGAATTATTTTAGGGCTCGGATTCAAGGAAGAGAGATGATGGGAGTAGAAGAACGGGGAAGGCAGAGATGGAGGAGTTGAATGACGAGGAGATAGAGAAACAGATAAGGAAGTTAGGAAGGTCAAAATCAGCAGGGCTGGATGGGGTAGAGAACGAAGCATGGCTATTTAGTACACAAGAGGTTAGGGAGAGGCTGAAGGAGGTTGTGAAGGAAGTATGGAGGGGGGAGGGATTCCCACGAGGGTGGAGAGAAGGGTTCATAGTGCCTCTGTATATGAAAGGAGATAAGGATAGGCAGGAAAATCATAGAGGGATTACGCTAATGAATACAGCGTATAAAGTATACGCGATGGTGGTGGCGAGAGGCTGCGGAAGGATGTCGAGGGGAAAGAAATATGGGCAGAGACGCAAGCGGGATTTAGGGCAGGTAGGAGTACTATTGACAATATCTACGTTTTGCAGCACGTGGTGGATAGAGAATTAGCGAAGAAGGGGTCGAGAGTGTACGCGTTTTTTGTGGATCTAAAAGGCGTGTTTCCGTCGGTGGATAGGGGAAGGTTGTGGGAGGCGATGGAGAGGGGAGTGGAGAGAAGCCTGATTGAGAGGGTAAGGGAGATATATGAAGAGACCAAAGATAAGGTGAGAGGTGGGCAGGGGATTCCGGAGGGATTCTGGATGGATAGGGGGTTAAGACAAGGGTGTCCGCTTAGCCCAACGCTTTTTGCGATTTTAATTGCGGATATGGAAAGTAGGCTGGAGGCCGGAGTGGTAGGAGGAGTCAGGATAGGAGGAGTTAGAATTTGTTCACTAGCGTATGCAGATGACATAGTGTTGTTGGCAAAAAGCGAGGAGGCCTGAAAGGAAATGATGAAGAGGTTGAGAAGATACCTGAATAAGAACAGGTTAGAACTGAATGCGGAAAAGTCCAAGGTTATGGTGTTCAGAAAAGAAGGGGGAAGGGATAAGGGAGGGGAGTGGAAGTGGAAGGGAAAGGCGGTGCAGGAGGTGAAAGAGTTTGTGTACCTGTGCTTCTTGTTTCGGAGGAATGGCGGAGTGGATGGTCACATAAAAGAGAGAGTGAGGAGGGCAAATGTGGTGATGAGGCAGGTGTGGGGATTGGGAAAGAAGTTATTCTCAGATGATTTTGGAAGGAGAATGAAATTGTTTGACTCACTAGCGATGAGTGTGCTATTCTATGGAGTAGAGGTGTGAGGGTGGAAGGAAAGCGAAGAGGAAATAGGACACAGGAGAGGTATGTAAAGTGGACACTGGGGCTGGCAAGGAACACGCCTAATTATATTGTCAGGAGGGAGACGGGGAGGGCGAGTGTAGGGATTCTAGCGGGGAGTCGGGAAGGAGAACATGCGAGAGGGTGGGAAGTTGGAGGTTGAAAGAGAAAGGTATTTTAGAACGAATGGACTGCAGATGGATGAAGTTGGAAGGATGCATGAGGAAGGAAGGAAGATGTATGAGTTGGTTAAGAAAAACGGCTTGGAGAGAGAGAAGGCAGCAGGGGAAGAGAGAATAAGAGAGACAAGGTTTAATGGGAACTATGTGTGGATTATGCCAAGGGCGAAAACGCAATATTTGTGTGAGAAAGGAGAGAAAGGAAGTTAGGAGCTTATAGCGAGGATGAGATGTGGGTGCATGGAGGGTTTTAATAGGTTCTGGATCGCTAGGGAAAAGAGGATGTGTGAACTATGTGGGAAGGTGGAGGCAAGAGGTGGAGGAGGAGGCAAAGAGGCACTGGTTGGAGGAGTGCGTAGAGGTCGAAAGGAGTAGGATAAGCATGGAGGTATTCATGCATGAAAGGGGGGACAAAAGGGCAGTAGCATGGGTGAAGGGAGTCTTAGGTAAGATGGAGAAGAAGAGAAGGAAGGATGAAGAGGAATGGAGAAGGAAAGATTGTAAATAGAGGAGGAAGTGAATATAAGTAAATGTAAATATTGTAAATAGTAGATAAATATTAGGTATTAGCTGCGGAGGCAGAGTTTGGTAATGCGAGGCAAAGCGAGAAAGAAGGGACATGCGTGCGAGGCGAGACGAAGCGAGGAAGGCAAGACGATAAGAGTGAGTAGCGTTAGAGATAAGGTGCGGAAGGATGTTAATTTTAAGGGTTAGTTTTAAGAAAATTCTGTAAAAAAATGGAAGTGTGAGCAAGTCAAATTTTTAAGGCCAGCAGGCTGAAAAATAAACATTTATCTATCTATAATTACTGAAAAATTAAAAAAATCTTTCTTAAATTTGACTATGATGAAACAAATGATCCCTCTTTTATTGGCAAATAATGTTTTGAAAGGGAAAAAAAACTGAATAAAAATGCCCTCAAAGGTAATATAAAGCATGATCGAAAATTTGGAAGTATTCTTAAAGAGCAAGGAGATGTACAAAAATTGCATTTAAACATTCATTCACTCAGTTCTTTTTCAAGATCAACCAGACTTAAAAAATCATCCAGAATTAATGATCACAAAATCAGATAAAGGAAGTATTACAGTAGCGATTCATATGGAGTTTTATATTCAAAAAACGTTGCATATCTTTAATGATGTGGATAGTTTTCATTTGATTCCTAATAATCCCACCAAAATGCTTGCCTCGAAACATGTTGGTCGGTTTTTGGTTGACTTTTTCCCTTTTTCTTCCTTTTTTTTTCATTGTGTTATTCTTGTCTCTGATTACCCGAAAAGTGAGGTTGTTTGTCAGTTTATTCTTTCAATTGTGAATCTTTTTCTTGTTTATTTTGAAAAAATTATTCATCATAAAATGGATTTCTTTTCAATCCTAATTAAAATTTTTTTAAATAGAGAAACTAATCTCATGATTCTTTCCAATCTGCAGGGTTGCTTATGTTTATATTATATATTTAAGATTTATTCTGATGAACTTTACATATTTTACCTCAATTTTCTTGAAAGAAGTGTTTCTTTTCATTTATATTTTTGTAAACAGAATTTTTTGAATTTTAGCCATTTTTAGAAATGCATTTAAATATTTTGTATTGTTTTCTTTTCCCAATTGGAAAATTTAATAATCTTAATAGATTGGTTTCCAAATCAACCATAAACTTGAAAGTCAAATAAACTGCAATTGAGTAAGATTAATACTTACAAGCAAAATTCCCACTGAATTTTAAATCATTATTCAAAAACAAAAATGACAGATTGTGGATTCACTCAAGGGAGAGATGATTGCATACTTTTGAAATTATTCAAATTAATTAAAAAAATCACTCTCATATAAAAACAAGCAAATAAGATTCGCCTCCAATATTAAAGCAAAAACCAAAACTTCCTTCACACAATAAGGTCTTTATCGTAAGATAAATTTCAAAGTCGTTACGAATTTTGTTATGGCTTTCTTCTTCTTCTTTAAAAAGCAGAGTAAAATTTCCCATCGAAATTTCTGTAGCTAATGCAACCATGCACAAAGAGGTCTTTATCGTGAGCTAAAGTTCAAGGTCGTTACAATAAAAGCTGCACACACTACACTCTCATTGATTTAGTTTCCCACAATTAAATGCAAACATGCACAACGACGTATCCACAGATATATGGAGTGCAAAGTCGTTACAAAAATTGCATCACACTAATAAAAAAAATATAAAACCCAAAAACTTACGTCTAACTATCCGAATTCTAACGAATTTGGATAGATTAGTTAACGGAAGTTTTAATTGATACTGTAGAATCCGTTGAAAATGGCGTCCTTTGAATGACGCTTATTTCATTCAAATTTCTTTCTTCAATGACAGGTAAATCAATGAGACCAAGAGAGGTTCCTTCCTCGTAGAGGGGCGAGTAAGACATCCTGTGGTACCGATACCAGAATCAATATTTAAGTCGGAAAAATGTTATTTTTCAAAATGTACTCTTATATTATGATCTTCTAGACGTTGAAATAATAATTCCAAATGTTCCAGATGCTGTGATATACTTAGTGAGTGTTCCGGTTAGCTAGACATCGCTCTCGAGGTCGGGATGATAAGGGAGGGTGTTTGCACGATGCACGCTTTTAAAGAGCCTTCCTTCGTCTCGTAGATATTGTCAGGTTTAGTTTGAAATGTTTTGAGTCATAAAAGCAGGTAGCTGGGCCTGCGTTGCCCTTGAATAGGTGTGGATGTGTCAGTTCGTGTTTCATCGAACCTGATTTCAAGAAAACAAAACATTGTAAAGTTCAACCAATCGATTGTTATTCCTGTTTACCTAATTTCGAGAAAACATTGTAAAGTTCTAGGGTTTGTGAAGCTGAAATTCATAGCGACTAGTTGTAGTTTGTAACAGCTGCATTTGTAAAAACATTAATTTTGATCCGAATTTTTCTCAATGTCTGATTGTGAGGGTTCACATCATGTATGGTGGTGAAAAGGAAGTGGGTTCTGTGTTTGTCTGCACCATATCTGGGGTTGGCGGGGGTGTCCTCGCGAGTTGCATGAAGCGCATTTTTGAAATGGGATGAGCGTGTTCCCCCGCCCATCCACTCTGCGCAATCACGCATGGGCACCTGATAGGGCTGTGTCCATAGCCTTCGCTTGGTGAAGTCTCACTGATTTCCAAGATGATTATATCTTCGAAAGGAAGATCGGGGCTTTTCCAAGGCGTTAGACCGACTTCCGTCATGAGGTCCGAAATTTAGGCAAGAGGGGGTGGCACCCTCTGGGCCAGGCACGGCGAGGTGTGAGGTGAGGTAAAGAAATAGGGCTAAGGTGGAGAGGCCCGGTGTGTGGTTCATTTGTAAATATAGTTGGTATAGTTTACGGTCGAGAATTGATTGTAACATCATTAAAACTGTTGTGTCAAATAAACCCAGTGCTGTTGATCCCACGAGACTCTTTGTTGTATTTAGTTCCCTGCTTACAAACCTTAACCCGAACAGTGAGGTTCATAACATATTATCAATAATAGTAATAACGAAGTTTCCTAACCCATTCAGAACAACATCCAAAGCTCTAACTAACGCAGCTGTACTCGTTTTTAAACCGAAAAGTGTGACCAAAATTCATAACACCTTCCCTCATATAAAAAAGCTGTATATTTCATAGACTCAGGATGCAATCGTACTTGCCACAAGCTAATAATTAAGTCCAAGGTCGACATTACATGAGTTCCTGCACATCTTTGAAATAAAACTTCAGTAGGCTCGGCACATTCGTAATCATTTACCATAATTTCGTTTAATTTTCTAGCATCTAAACAAAGTCTTATTGAACCATCCTTTTTAATTGTGACCACTAATGGATTTATATAAGCGCTATTTGACCTTTGAATTATTTACATTTCTATGAGCTTTTTAATTTCATTGGCTACTTTGTCGCGTAGCAAAATAGATATCGAGAAAGTTCGTGATATGAAGGGTCTCTTATCATCGATTTCCAATTTATGTTCATATATCGAGATCCTACCTGGTTTCCGAGTGAAAACATTTTTATAACGGGATATAAGTTTGTAGAATCGCGCTTTTTCTAATGCATTGAATACAGTACAATGTGCCATTTTTTCTCTAACTTTTTCACCAATTAGCGCATATTCATCCTGGGCATTATCAGAAGTTTCATTTGTATTAATTTCCTTCATAACATTTGACAAATTTCCTTCGGGTTCTAAATATTTTCCTAGACATTTTGTGTGCCTTTCTTTTTGGAAATTCTCCGCATCCATTATTATGCGAATTCTTTTCACATCTTCTCCTAACAGTTTTATTTTAATCAATGTATTTGTATCTTTGAATTCAATAATATTTGCTTCGAAAGCGATTTTACTTTTTAATCTTTTTAATAAATCCACTTCAATGATACATTCTTCATTTAGCCTAGGAACGATCAGGAATACATGAGAGCCTTCCCAGTCACCCATTTTGAATTTTGCATAAATTTGATGCTTTTATTTTATAGGCCTTGCCCCACAATTGTTTATACAAGGAACTTTTGTTTTTAATTTGGAATATAAGAATACCTTACATTCAAAAGTTTTTCGTTATAACAGAACTTTATTGATTGACTTTTCGATGATCTCTCTGATTTACAAAAATTAAATTTTCGGTGAGACAGACACATAAGCTTGATAAATATTGAAAGTGTCCATTTTTCACCTCTTTCAGAGAAAAACCTCCTTCCATGAGAAAGCAAATTTATTTGATAACTATCAGGAAGCAAAGTGCTAATAAAATGAGCGTAAATAAATATACCCATAGCCAATCACAACCATAGTACTTCGCAATGGTATTTTCAATTCCTTAAACATTAATGATTTGTTTCAACCATTTCATGAATGTTTATGTATGTCAGGATAAATATGTCTCCTTCAACATATTCAGCAACTATTTAAATGAGTTCTATATTTGTATAATTTTTGTTCCCCACCAAATCGTGAAAAGTCAATATTCTCTGGGATTACTCACACAAGTAACAAATTTCATCAGTAAGTTTTTCCAGTGTATGTCGCTTATTATTCATTATTTTCTTATCTTCACGAAATCTATCTCAAAAATTGACTATTTATAAAGTAACTGGAAAAAAAGTATCCAAAATAATATTGTTCAAATAATTACGGTACTTAAATTTTCTCCACCTTTCATATAAAGAGGCTTCCTAAATAATTGCAAAATATCCTTAGTAAAATGTATTACTCTCAACATTCGTTGATTGTGTCATTAGTTCCAGAAAATAATGACTAAACACGATTTACAGGCGAAAAAAATGTTAAAAAATTAAAAATTATTTAAATAATTGCTAAGTATGTTAAAGAAAATACAAAAAATACAGTCTTTCTGCGTGAATTTTAAGTAAAACTGCTATTTTACATATTTTGGGTTATCCTCTGGGTGCATTACAAGGGGGTTGAGGGGGTTAAAATAAAAAATTTCTACGGAAAAATGATTCCTTGTACATTCCTAAAGAGGTGTCTAAACTTTAATTTACAATAAATTGAATTTACTTCAACAAAAAGTTGAAAAACTCAGAAGAAACCGTGACTTTCTACCAGTATTCTAGAAAAATGTTGATATAAGCAATAGTAAATTGTTTGAAAAATTGCTGAAGGAATTTTAATTTTAGAAGAAAGTAATATTTCATATATTAGAAACAATTTGTATTTAAAAAAAAAAATTAGAATAAGAAATAGCGCTGAAAAATCGACCCTGTAAGATATGATTATGGCTTATGATTCTATCGCATGTACGATGCAAACAATTCCACACCGAAAAAGTTATCCGTACATTTAAAATACCTTATATAATTAAAGTTTCAGAAGGAATTTAAAAAAATATCTAAATTTTAAAACCTAATTAACTGAAAAAGTTACGTGTATTCATGAAACAGAAATACCTCACAAGGGCAAGCTCATGAGATAAGATAATAAATGTATATATAGGTATATTATATAATAAATGTAATAAAACGCCAGAATAATCTTTAGCTGCACTGTTGAAGCAATTCTTCATAAATATAGTAATTATTTTTTCTCAGTTAGAAATAATGAGAATCCCTTCTACTATTGTTCTATTATTCGTGGTTTTCCTCAATTCTATTGGTAAATATAACAAATATATTATATTTAATAATATATATTTTTAAAAGACTAAATTTTTAGACCTCGGAAAAAAATCATTGATAATGTTTTCTCAATCTAAACAGACATCTTCAAAAACATGTCCACAACATTTCCCCAAACTCTATTTGAGTTTACTTTAATTTTAGTTTATTCTGGTGTAAACCAGAATTTGTGTCTTATAAAAAGTTGAATATGAAATGTGTAACCCTTGATCAGCAATTCGCCCAAATTAAAATACTTATTTGTATAGCAAATTATTAATAAAATATAAAATAAACTAAATTTTTAAAATTTATTTATATATAATATTCTTAAAATTTAATTTATTACTATGTGGCTTTGAGTTTTACATATAGTGTCTTTACTATACTCCTCCATTTTACGAATTCTGGGGGGTCTTCATAAACCAATCCATACGAATTGCCTTAAAGTACCCAAACATAAACTGAAGCCCTTTCCCTTCTTACCATTTAACACAACTCTCCTCTCTCCGCCCTCTTAGTCCTTCACAATACCCGTCACTTTTCCACCATCTTACTCAGCTCCTATCGCTTACCATTACATTCATTATTCGCCGCTTTTTCAGATCTCACTCTTAGTGTCTCTATTTGAATCCCTCCACTTACCCTTTACACAAATACCCACTTCTCCTCACCTCCATCTTCCCTCCTCTGATGATCTATAATTCGCAATTGACAAACCGATCCTCGCTAAGACCAAGACTAAGAATAATGTGCTAACAATATTGTGCATCCTCTACCAACTCATTTCCTATCTTAAATCTTTACACTCTATCCCTCTCATTCTTCACACTCCTTGCTCCCTCTAGCTTCTGTTTCTCTTTCTAATTCCCCACTGATTCACACACTTCTCGTACCAACTCCTCTCCTTCAGCCCGTTTTACACCCTTATTATACACCTCGTCTCACACATTATTCTTTTTGGTTCTCACTCTTCAAGCTCTTCTTCTATTCTTCTCCCTCTTTCCCCTCTATTTCAGCCACCTTCTCTCCTCCCATGTCCTCGCTCCATCGCCGATACGTTTCTCCCACCTTCGCTTCTAGTTTCCTTGTTGACACCTTCATTTCTATTGCTTCGAGTCTCCGCTTCTCCGTCCCAAGCCAATACTGGATCTCCTCTCTCTCTGTAGCATCCTCTTCTTTATCCCTTCAATTTTTTTCTGCTTCTTAAGATCTCCAATTTATTTCCCGCCGTCTTTAGCTTCAAGAATCATCTCCTTCAATCCTCCATGATTTCTGAACTCTGGATATCTTCTGTAACCACGCTGCTAACGTTCCCGCCACATTTGTTACTTCATTCTCATCTGCCTTCACCCCCAGCACTCTAAGATTCCTCCCTCTCCACATTCTCTCTTCTCTCTGTGTTCAATTCCGTTTCATTCAGGTTTCTTGGATGGTCTCTCCAAGTCCCCTGTTTCTCAACCGCTTGACACCCCACCTCGCAGAACTTTTTTGTTTCCACCTCCATCTCCCATGGCCGACCCTTCTCTCTCTCTCTCTCTCTCTCTATCCTACGACACAAACTCAGCTTTCGGATCTCCTCTCTCATCTTCTCCATAATCACTTCAAGATCTGCCCGATTCAGTCCTCTTTCTCGCTTCGCCTGCGGAATTTCCTTTTCCCACTCATCTCTCATCCGTGGCCTGGATTCTCTCAATTCTTTCCACATATCCTCTTTCCAGCTCTCTCCGATTCCTTCTTTCCCTTCATTGCTCATTATATCACTCATCTGCACTTTCTCTCACAAGACCGTCACTTTCACTGTCTGCTGCCAGAACAACCGCTCTCCATCCACTTACCCCAGCTGACTCTCCCACCACCGCTTCCCTTAGTTCTACACTCTCTTCTTCTCACTCCTTACCACTCGAGTCAAGTCTAAACACTAGCTTGTTACTTTCCACTTTTCTCCTCAAGGCGTCCCTACATTCCCGACCTTCCGGTTCGGTTTCCTAACCTAGCTCTCTACAGGTGTCACTTTTCTTTTTCCGATTACTTTAAATGAATGAAAAGTTCTGACTAGAGTTGATGCAAAAGCGAAAAAGTGAAAACAAAATTCACAGTACTTTTCCTTATACAGTTACAATGTAATTTGTAACAGTGCAATGTAATTTGCGGCGATTGTGACTTGCCGCAACGTGACTTCCCGCAATGTGATTTGCCAGGGGTTAAAATGACTCAACTGCAAATTTTCAATTAAAAAATATGAATTTTCAACCAAAAATCTATCCGCTGCACTTTTCTTTGGTTTTCGCGCTTCGAGCTCGATAATATATTCACCTTGCGCTTCGCGCTCGATACTGTATTCACCTCGTCCTACGCGCCCGGTCTTTGTACTTCCCCCACATTCGTGCACATACCTTTCAAAATCAAAGCATCGATAACTGTAATTTGTTGATTGTGAATTCTCTTTTTTTAAAGCTCCTCTGGCTTTAACTAACACATTCTCATCACGTATCTTGTGCTTTGCACTCGATTTTGTCCAATATGCGAACTTTTCTACATTATGTTCAACACTTTTATATTGAAATTATATTAACTTCACTTGTGTACCGCGACAATCTGATCTGATCAATCTTTCGAAAGTTATCGTGCCTACACGATACAGACAGACAGATGGACAGACGGACAGACAGACAGATATACGGACAGACACCTTCATAAAAATCGTTTTTTCTGACTCAGGACGTCTCAAAACGCGGAGATTTGATGAAAACCGACAAAGTCAAATTTTACATAAAACTAATACCTTCTCATCAGAATGAGAATGTAAAAAAGTATGCCTCTCATAAAAAACAAGCAATTTTATTATTATACATTCAATTAAACTTGGGTCGTTTTTCCATAAATTTGATTTGTTTATTTTCAATTTCATTTCTTAGAATTTGAACCAAAAATACGCATCCTAGTGTAAAACAAATTTGTAGATCATTTTGGGTTTAACAACTTTTGTCTTCTTATGGTTTTTCCGAAAATTTAGGTTTTTTTTTTATTAATGCTATCTTTTCCCATTAAAACAAAAAATACGCATTCTATCAAAAAATTAGTCATGCTGAATTTCTAGCTATTTTTTTGTGAGCTACTTCTTTTCATTACTTTTTCCATAGCTTATGTCGTTTCTCCAAAAATTTAATTCTTTAATTTTTCATTTATTTTTTTTACAATCAAAACAAAAACTACGCGTCTTGTCAAAAATTGATTGCCAACAAATTTGAAGATCTTTTCTAAATGGACAATTTTTTCCGATCCATCTTTTTTCGTATCCTGCGTAATTTTTCCAAAAATTGGAATTTTTTTTTTTCGCTTTTAATGCTATTTTTTACAAATAAAACAATAACTACACGTCCTATAGAAAAGTGATTGTGAACAAATTTGTAGACCTTCTCTGAGTGCCAAAATATAATTTTTGATTATTTTTTTTGTGCGATAAAAATTTGAGCTTACGATTTTTCAAGAAAATTCAAAAAAGTGTTTCCACAATCTTACAGGATGTTTAGAAAGCAACGTTTTTCTTCTTGTGAGTTCAAGTTTCCGAGTACTACGAACAGTCGGACATGCAATTTTCAAATCCTGAAAAAAGTAGTCACAAAAATTTTTAAAATCCTCTAACTTTTTGAATTTTCATTCAAAATGGATGGCTAACGAACTTGATCTTCAGTTCAGGCCAATCCAATCTATTAATTCTTTCGAAAGTTATCGTGCTAACAGACTGAAAGTCTACAGACACACAGGCACACACAGCCACACGCAGAAACATTCGCGAAGACCTGTTTTTCAGATTTAGAAGGTCTCAAAACGTGAACATTTGACAAAAGCGGGAAGGTGGGGGGGAGTCCGATTTTACACAAGTGTAATACCTTCTCTAATGAGAATGTTGAAAGATAAATGTTCAATCAAAATGATGAAGCTTCAAGAACAAATAAATGAAAATCCAAAAGAAAAAACTTAATCCGCTTGCTACCATGTTATCTCCTATGCACTTCACTCTCCACACTTGTTTGAATGGTCGAGAAGCAGTTTAAACTTATTGAAATTATGTTTCAATTCAATATCCAGCAAATATGGAGCTGAAGAGCCAAACGACATTCCGTTCAAGTAGTAAAAAAAATACTAATAGTGAGTAATGACCTTCTTCTGGCAGTCAGACTCGCCATAAAATTAAAGTCCCTCTGAGTATGTCAAAAAAAAAATGGAAGACCCTTTCGAGCATCTGGAAGAATTGACTAACTCCCTTCACTCCCTAACTTTGACCACCCATTTTTCTTCCGTATGCCTGCAACATCCCTAAAAGGGATTATATCCGGTTTTCAGCAACATAACTACTGATCTTTATCTTAAACTTTCGCCAGGGTTATAAATTAAGGTTCGCACACTTACACCATTCAGTTATTTAAATTGCCATAATTCCTGACTGGTTTCGAAATTTGGGAAAATTTCTGAGAATCTGCATTCCGTTTTATATTGCGTACTTTAGAAACCTCTAATCTTCTGTTTCTTGTTGCAGAGTTAATTTCGAATTTCGAATGTTTACCTAATGGCGCTCCTATTCCTGGTGTTCCTCGTACCGGAACTTCTTATTCTATTGACAAACAACCTTCTCCAGACAAATCTCCTCCGCCTGTGAGGTTCAGGTCTAGGTCTCCTCGTGCCAGATATCCTCCTGCCATGTTGAATCCTTCCAGACCTTCTTCTTCAGAAAGGTCTGCCCCCTCCAAGAACATTTTTCCACCCACCAGGCTTCCTTCCTCTCACGGACGTGGATATGGACTTCAAGATCTTAATTTTATTCAGCTTACTTCCAAAATGAATCCGCACCGTATATTCAATTTTCGAAGATGCTCTTTTCCTGCCGATACACCAATTAAATTAAGATCAAGAAATAACCTCAGCCCTATGACAACACAAGAACAAATTGTTTTATCCACATCCGATGGTGACGTATTTGCAATATTGGAGAGTACTAATGTTCTTGCTGGAATGTATATCTATCAGAATAGCAATAGAAAACGGGTGAAAATGAACATGGAAACCGGCAGGGTGACCATATTGACAACAACAGAAGTCGAAGAAACTCCAGTAGGTTCTAAACGCCTAATCCCAACATATTTTCGAATAACGCGGGTAAATTAAGTGTGAACTGTAATTCTCCACAATTGTTTTCAATGCTGTAAACATTTGCCAATGCCCCAGCGTAAAAAATTCAACCAAACAGTATTAGGCAACATTCTTTTATCGCTGATAAAAATAAAAAATCTCTGAAATAGACGATATCCAGAAAAATTCTATAACTGTCCCAGGGGAAAATCGCCATAATCAATAATAATTGTTCCAAAAATTATGTTTGTTGACACTGATAATTTATTCCCTCAATCTAAGCAAAAAGCTGAAAAAGGTTTCAAAATTTTAGAAAAGTCGCATTTATTTAGCCATATTCTGAAAAAGATTGTTATGTATAATAAGAAACAAATTACACAAGTATTTTTTCAGCTTTAATTAATTAGTGTATTGATTAAACTGAATAGTCGGAAACAAGATGGAAAATTCAGAAAGAAAGAACGAAAGAGTTCCTGGAAAATATTCTGAAAGAAAACTGATATATAAAGAATAGTAAATTAATCAAAAGATGTCTTGAAATTTTTGAGTTTCAGTATAAAGTTATACATTTTTAATAAAATAAACCGCAAAAAAATTATAATGGTGGTTTTTTTGGGACCCTATGAAATGAGCGTATGGGGGGGGGAAGGTTAAATTTATAAAGTAATTTTCAATTTGTATTGCATCGCTACTTTCAAAGGGAGATGTGAAGGAAAAACTCGATACGCATATTATTTAAGATTCTATCCAAAATGTACAAAAACGTCCTTTTTCTTATGTGAAATACGTATTACACTTTATTTAGTTATAAACAAATTATATAAACGAATGCAGTGTGTACATATTTTATAGACAGGAAGAGATCGTTTATCTTGAAAATAATTTAAAATTAAATATATCGATGGCAATAATCAATTTTATAAGTTAATATGATAAAAAATTATGTGAGAAGATGTAGGCTCCGGAAGCTACGATCATGGTTCTTTAAA
>CAKNYM010025224.1:0-12479 GCA_932195095.1 Andricus curvator
ATAACTTGATTGGCCAATCAAGCCCAAGTTCCCTCCTCAAACTTAACCAAACAAGAAAAAACAGCAAGTAAAGAACTTAATCAGAATAAAGACATCATAATATTACCCGCACACAAAGGCAACACAACAGTCATAATAAATAAAGAAGACTCTAACAACAAAATCATGAACCTTCTAACTGACGATACATATGATAAACTTAAAAAAGACCCCACAAAAACTATAATCAGCAAAACAAAAACCCTTCTAAAAGACTCAAAACTTGACAGCGAAACAATATCTAAATTATTACCTACTAATTCCATCTCTCCAAAACTTTACGGACTCCCAAAAATCCACAGAAACAACATTCCACTCAGACCGATCGTCAGCACAATAAACTCACCAACTTACAATCTAGCACGCTTTCTCGCCAAAAAAACTAAATCCTTTCACAGGAAATTCTATCACACGTACAAAACTCTTTTGACTTCATCAGAAAGATACAACAGATTCTCATTCAACCCCCAGACATCCTAGTAAGTTTCGACGTAGTATCCCTCTTTACGAAAGTACCAATCTCTGATACAATCGATATTATTAAATCCTTTGCAAACTTCCCCTCAAATTTCACACCTTCGATAGAACACTGTCTCACTAATACCTACTTCTCTTTCAATAACCAATTCTACGAACAAACTTTAGGAGCAGCAATGGGATCTCCAATCTCACCTGTAATAACCAACATCTTTATGGAAAATCTAGAAACTAAAATATTTAAAAAATTCAAGCTTAAACCGGAATTTTGGTGCCGTTACGTTGACGACACTTTTGTCATCTGGAGGCATAGAATAGATGAACTACACAATTTTTTCGATTCCATCAATCATGTACACCCTAATATCCAGTTCACCATGAAAATTGAACCAAACGGAAAATTATCTTTCTTGGACGTACTAGTTTACAAAGATCTTATAACACATTAGGACATGAAGTTTACAGAAAACCTAGCCATACAAACAGATACCTACATGCCTCCTCCCACCACCACCCATCTCAAAAGCAATGGGTCATCAACTCCCTTGTATACAGAGCTGTCTCAATAACAGATAAAGATAACTTACAAAAGAAACTACAAAATGTTAAACAAATCCTAATACAAAACGATTACACAAACAAACACAACATCCAAACTATATGTAAGCCTCCTGTGAAAATAGAACAACTTCTAAACAAGCCTAAAGATAAAAAGGCACCTCTCAGTGATCCGGGAGTATAGAAAATCCTTTGTTCTTGTGGAAAAGTCTATATCGGAAAAACCGGGAGGGCTGTGAGCCAACGTGTAAAGGAACATGAGAGTAAAATCAGGCTGAAACATTTCACGCAATCAGCACTATCTGAGCATCATATCGAAACAGGACATGATGCATTTTATTTGACAAAACAACTGTCATCGCAAAAACGTACAATATTTTTCCAAGAAAACATAGAGAAGCAATCGAAATCTTAAAACACCCTAATAACATCGATAGGGACAATGGATATAATACGAATCCGATTTGGCATTCCGTCCTCCCGGGATTTTTTTCAAAAAGACTTGATTGGCCAATCAAGTTCTAGCAGATCCCACCATGGGGCGCTCTGGCCAATCACAGGCATCGTAGAGAATAGATACATAAGAACAATACATATAACCTGAAACTTCAGTTTCAGGTCAGCCCTGAAGAAGTGAACTGCAATGTTCACGAAACGTCGGCAATATTCATAGTTTCGCACAAGATTGAAACCCGAAAAAGCTTTAAAATTTAAAATTTTAATTTATCATATTTTTTTATTTTTACAGAAAATTCAACACCAGTTACCAGTGTTACCATGACGACCGGTAGACCCATCCATGGATATTCTCTCCCACTGAATGAGTGGTGCAACAGCTCGGGAGTACAGGAAATCAGGGTATCACCTCAGAGAGTCCGGAGGGAAAGAGGATCTCTCGCGAGGTCTTACCCATACGCTCGTCCTGTCGGCTATCCAGATGGGTCAGGCTCTTCACCACGTATCGACAGTCCCAGACCCCATACTTCATCTACAACTAGACCAGCTTCATAATTCGCGACTCTCTTCCTCCCAGAAGTCCCTCGTCGTAGCTTCTCATACCCTTTAATACCCGAATTCCATCTAAATAGATCCCCTCCTCCATCCTATGCATACCTTCACCCCGATTCAGTTTAAAGTTACGGCCCATATATTCGTGTACATATTGTAAAAACATATTTTCTCATTGTGATATATATATACATATATATATATATATATATACTATTATTAATTTTATATTATCTTCTTCTCTCCTCTCATCTCTATTACCACCTTCGTCACTCATCCCATTCCCGTTTCCATCTTTTTCCTTCCACTCTAACTTCTTCCCTTTCCATTCTAATAGCCTAAAAACTTTCTTTTTCATTCATCCTACCCATCCCTCCTTTTTCAACCATTCGTCCATCCATAGCTTTGATTCTTTTCCCGCTTTCCTGATATCTAATATATAATATATATATAATTAATAAAAACCATTTTTTGTACGAGTAAATTTCTGCCTTATTTTATTTCAAATACTCTCAAATCCTTCGTTTTGGACTTGTAATTAGATGTAATTATTTTAATTTGGTGAATAAATCTATTTTAATTGGTTTAAATGTAATCCTCATCTCTTTTCATTCATCTTACCATTCCTTTAAAAAATAAGTTTTATTATTCATATTTAAACATTAGAAGAAACTCACTGATATTTAATTCTTAGTTAAAATAATTAAAAGTATAATCCTGGATTCGAATTACTAGAAATTACGTCAGAGATCTCCCTTTTCCCAGGAATTTGTATCTCCAGAAATGGGTGCAAACCAGAGCTAGACACACATGCACGTGCTCGCATCAGCTGTAGTTATCAGAGGGCGAGGGGGGGGGGTATTTACATTGAGGGTCGCGTATTTCATCTGGTTCACATATGCCCCCCACAGGGGTAGTGGTGGGGGTACACGCCAGTCTAGACAGACGGCCGAGGAGTGGGGGTAGACGGCGGCGGCCGCCCCATAGTTGTACCTTACTACTAACGCTGATAAGGAATCTGAAAGCAAAATTTCGAACTGCCAAATGGCTGAGCCAATATGACAGACCTTATGTTAATTGAACTGAAGCATTTTTACTTTCATGATATTCGATCAGTCATTTAGAATTTTGAAATTTTGACTTCAGATTCGTTATCAGCGACCTGAAAAAAAAACATAGTAATTTTCGGGTCTCACACAGAGTTTCTTGATCCTTAAAAAATGTTTTTATATACGGTCCGCCGTATCGGATGAGCCATTTCCAATTTTTCAAATAAACATTAACTTTATGATACAAATATTTAAATTAGTTTTTGAATATCACCCCCATAAGTCTGTTTTATAGGATCACAAAAAACCCCATTAGCGGTTTTTTAAATACAACTTATTTCTTATACATCAAATACTACTTTCTACTTATAATTAGATGTTTACGTAAATTGTTAATTCAATTTATTATTGTTTTTAGCTATTTTCTCTTAGGATGGTGTTAGAAAGTTGAGGTTTTTTCTGAAATTTTTACCTTTGCTTTAACTTTTTAATTACGAACAAATAATAAATAAACTATAGAGAGAGTAATTTTAGTAATTTTGTTTGTGAATATATTTTTCAGAAATAAAAAATATATATGAAACATTTTCAAATTTTCTACATATATGGATCATATTGTAAATGTCAATTTTTCTTGAAGTGGTTACTGAGAACCTTCTTTTTTAAATTATTATAACTATTTATTATTTATTTCTAACTGAAAAGTCAAAGAAACGCTAAAATGTCAGAAAAATTCGCAACTTTTTAGCATTACTTTAAAAAAAGATATTTATAAACCATAATAAATTGTTTAAACAATTACGGTTGTTAAATTGAATTGACTGTTAATAATTTGTTCAAACAATCAGTTTTGTCAACTTAAATCAATAGTTGATTTTTAGAAAAAACTGAAACTTCCTAGCATTACTTTAAGAAAATATTATTATAGATAATTATTTATTTTTTATGGATTATTGCCTCAATCCAACTAAAAAGTAGACAATTTCAGAAAAACCTGCAACTTTCTAACATTATTCAAAGAGAATATCATTTAAAATAATATTAATTTGTTTAAACAATTATTCTTGTTAATTTGAATTACATATTACTTCATTATGATTTAAAAGTGCATCAAAAGTGGAACATCTTAGATAAAACTGCAACTTTCTTGCATTATGCTAAGAGAATATTATTATAAATGATTTTTTTTCAAATTATTGCATCAATCTGACCGAAAAGCTAATAGTTTCAGAAAAATTTTATTTTAATGTTATTTTAAATAATATTACTAAGAATAATGTAAAATAATGTTATTTGAAATAATATTAATCTGTTTAAACAATTATTTTTCTCAACTTGAATCTTGAAAACTTGAATTTTTAGAAAAAGCTGCAACTTTCTAGCATTATTCTAAAAGAATATTATTATGATTAATTATTTATTTTTGATTGATTATTGCCTCAAACCAAGTAAAAAGTTGAAAAATTCAGAAAAAACCGCAACTTTCTACAATTATTCAAAGAGAATATTATTTAAAATAATAATAATAATTTCTATAAACAATTATTTTCCTCAACTTGAATTAATGTTTGCCTTGATCTAACTAAAAAGTTGAATATAATTTTAAATATTTAGAAAAAACCGCAGCTTTTTAACTCCATTCTAAGAGAAAATTGCAAAAAACAATAATTATTTGTATTAAAAACAATTTATTCAAAAACCATAATAAAATCATAATTATCACCAAAAACTCACAAAACTTAATTTTTCAATCATGGGGTTTTTTGGGACCTTATAAAACGGACTTATGGGGGGTGGTGTCTTTTTTCCTAAAAAAAAAAAGTGTTGAACTTCGCGGGGCTTGCGGAAGCTCTAAATATCATTTTTTTTAAATGACTTTTTTTACGTATTCAAACAAATTTCGCGGCGATATGCAAGAAAATTGGAAAAAAATGTGGACCATTCTAGTTGACGTGGACTTTTTTAATAAAAGATCCCTCTTTCCCCAAACTTGGAAGCAGATGGCCCCTCAACATTCAACTTTTATTCATACTCGGTTTAGCCGCACCTTGTTAAGTTAGAAATTAAATTACAAAATACAAAAAAAAATGGTATTCATGAATTTAAAATAATTTTTGTTTTTCAAGCCAATGTCATTAAAAATCTGATAATTACCAAAATATATGCCGAAGGCTGCAATGGCAACGAGTAGAGCAATAGCAGAGAACCTCATTTTATTGCGTTGGAAGACAATTAATTTTTCTTGTACAATTTCGCGAACGTTCACTAGTTATTCCTTAAAAGATCGTTTCTTCACACACAAACTCGCTCTTGCCCTAAAACCCATGAAAATGTATCACGGATGTTTACATGACACAACGACCATGAAATTTCACGTTATCAGTAATTCCTGTGTCATCATGCTTTTTTCAAAACATTCTTGTCTGAACAAGCGTACGACGTTTTATCGCGGTTGGCATACTTTTTATAAAACTTTCCATTACAACTTTATTATTATACCATTAAGTCATTTTTCTTTCGAGGTAGGCGTCATTTGCTCGGTTGGTAAATAGTAGTGTGTAGGTGGGTACATAGGTATAAGGTAGATAGGTATATAGGTGTCAGGTATAGATATTTTAGATTGATCTAGAATTCTCGTGTTATTTATTTAAATGACACTTTCGTTCCGCAACACTGCTCCGACCCAGGTTGCTGATCAATCTCTCTAGCGATCACCTCAAGTGAAGAGCCTCACAAAACTGTTATGTGTGGTTCTCCACTTGCGCCCATTAGTGCCCAAGGTCTTTGTTTTAGGCGTCATTCACTCTATTGTCACTCTGTTTACAAACTATTTGTCGCCACACTTTTCTGTCCTGGCATACTACTCCAGCTTCCTTCACGTCCATGCATTTTTTCATGCAAGCTCTCGTGTTTCTATGGCTTCTTATGTCTCTTCGGATTAGTGTCTCATTCACAGATTCTAACCATTCTTTCGGCGGTCTACCTCTGGGCATTCTGCCATTTACTTTACCTTTATACACTTGTTTGATCAGTCGTTGATCTTTCATTCTTTCAACATGTCCGAACCATCTTAACTGATTATTTTCCCATGTGTCAACTATTTTCTCTTTTGCACGACATTCTTTGAAGATTCTCTCGTCTCGGACTTTGTCCATCAGTGTTTTCCGGATATTGCACGCAGCGATTTAATGCCAATCGCGTTGATTTTATTCTTGTCCGTTTCTTGACAGGTCCATGTCTCGCTACCCTATAGAACAGTCGGTACAAATATAGAATTACGTATGGCCATTTTAGCTTTTTTTTATATGTTTTTATTCCTGAGAATGGACCCTGCTCTACCGATAACCTTCTTACCCTCATTTATGCGCCTATGTAACTCCCCATCTATTTTTCCGTCGCTAGTGAATACGCTACCCAGATATACGTACTTGTCAACTTGTTCTAATCTTTCATCGTTTAGGACAATGTTGCACATAGTTTCCTCACTTTTTCCTTCAAATACCATGACCTTTATTTTATTTACGTTAATTTTGAGGTCCATGTTCTTCATGCTTGTATTAAGTTTATTCAACATTCTTTGCAAGTCCTCGATTGATTCTGCCATAACAATCTTGTCATCTGCGAAAGCTAACCCACGTACCTTCACTGTTTCGAGATCTACACCTTCTTCGTCGAAGAGGGCTATTCCTAGGCACTTGTCCATGAATATAATGAATAGTTATGAGGACATAACGCATCCTTGTTTCACGCCTTACATAATATCGAACCAGTCACTCAGTTTCCCATTTACCCTTACACTCGCTTTACTACCTGTATATATTGTTTTTATTGCTTGTAGGAACCCTCCATTTACTCCGTACTCTTTAAGGACGTCCCAAAGTTTAATTCTATTTACCTCGTCAAATGCTTTTTCTAGATCAAGAAATGTACAGAAAACTTTCTCTCCTACTCTTAAACTTTTTTCTGTGATCTGTCTTAAACTAAATATCTGATCTGTACATGATCTTCCTGGCATAAATCCACTTTGGACTTCCCATATCTTTTCTTCTGTTATTTTTATTACCCTACGAATAAGTATTTTTGAGTATATTTTACTTACGGCACTTAGTAAGCTGATACCTCTGTAATTGCTGCAGTTGCTTTTGTCTCCCTTTCTTTTGTATATTGGTACGATAATCGCTTTTCTCCAATCTTCTGGGACTTCCCTCATCTCGGTACATAAATTTATCAATTCGCACATCCTGTGAGGTATGTACCCGCCACCGTATTTAAGCATTTCAGCGCTAATACTGTCAACACCAGCAGCCTTACCGTTTTTTAAGTTCTTAATTATATTTCTAACCTCAGTCACACAGATTTTCAATTTGGTTTTCTGATGCATTATTTTCTATGTCGCAGTTCTGTTATCCAATAGCTTCGCCTTCTAATAATTCTTTAAAAGAGTCTTTCAAAGCGTCTACTATCCCGTCTGTATCATATAGCATTTCACCTTTGCTGTTTCTCATGCTGACAAACTCTGTACTTTTACTTCCCTTCATCTCTTAAAACAATAGTTTAATGGTTCCTTCAAGATAATTTTGTAATTTCTTCTCTTCTTCTGTTCTCATTTTATCTTTACTCTCCTTGACTAGCCATTTAACTTTCCTTTTTTTGTGTCTGTAATCATTTTCAAGTCTATTCCTCTCCTCATCGCTAAGGCCTTTGATGTTTAACGTTCTCTCGTACGCTTCTTTCTTTTCTTGTCGGGCAGCCTTAATTTCATCATTCCACCATGCATCTTTCTTCTCCATCCCCGACCTAAGTTTATTTTGGAGACTAGAAGGTAATGATCAGTATTGCATTCAGAACCCCTCATGACTCTTATATCTTCAACTAGTTCTCTTAGCCTTTCATCCGCAATAACGAAGTTAATTATACTGCGGTTTTTCCTTTACGCCAGGTGTACGTGTGGATCATTTTATCTTGAAACCAAGTATTTGTAATGAATAGGCCCGTTTTTAAGCATAAGCTAACTAACTTTTCCCCGTTATTGTATCATTTGAAGTGTCCCAGAAGGCGTCTTTGACTTCCTTCGGATCGCTATCAACTGGGGCGTAGCACGCTATGCTAAATAATCTTCTGATTCCTACCTTCATTCTAGCCCACAACAATCTGGGAGATACAAAATCATGATCTTTGAGATGCTGTCTTGCTTTTTCATTCATAAATTAAAACGACCCCTTGACTACCATGTGATTCACTACCTACTCTTGGTCAGATTGCAAAACCGCCTTTCAACACCCCATTTTCTATGTTTCTACATTTGCAACCCTTTTTTTGTCCCAGGTACAAATAGAATATCTAGTTTCCTTACGTGCATAGTTTCTCGTAGTTCTCTTACTTTAAGATCACTCACTCCTCTAGCATTCCAAACAGCCAGTCACCATTCATCGCCTGAAACTTGACCTTTACGTTTACCGTGTGTATGCATTTCGTCAATCAAAGTTACAGTCGATTTCAAGGCTATCTTATTGTTTGTATCATTCATTGTTTAAATTCTACGCCCAAATACCACCTTTATGCGAGAAATATGTTTTGCGAGTCGAAATCATGTCCAAGTTCAGTAGTGATTCGTTGTATGGTGGAGAGTGTTGTTGTAACGTCAGTCTCACCAAAACTTCTGTTACGGGGGGGGGGGCAAGGAATGGAAACCGAGAGTGTCTCAATTGGTTGCTGTTTTATCCTGAGAGGGTCACCAGCCTTTAGCAGCGTTGTATTTAGATAGGAGTTCATATGTTCCTATCTGCCAATTCTCGGCCTACCTCTAGGCAAGGAACCAAAAATTCTTTCTTTTTTTTCAACAAAGAACTTGAAAATTCTCTTAAATTAGGAGATATCTCAATACACTTGAAAATTTTTGAAATACCGTGAAATCTATCATTAATTATCATAAAATGCCGCAAAAATTTCATGGAATTCTATATTTCTCGACATTTGAGATTCAAAATGCCCCAAAATTTCTCAAAAACATATTTGAATTCTCTTAAATCATTGAATTCAATTGAAATAAAAAGTCAGATTTCCCATCAAATTAATCCCATTAAACAAAAAATTAAATTAATCCCTGGAACCTGTCAAAAAGCTCTAATATGCCAGGATTTTTAAAAGAAAAAGTTTTGAAATTCCTTTAAAACTATTAAAATCAATTGAGAATGTACTCGAATACCCCAAAATAATTTCAAATCACTATAAATGAATATCTTGAAATACCTGAAACAAAATTTTGAAATTCTATGAGGCATCTCTGTTTTCCTGAATAAGTTTGTTGAAATTTGATAAAGAATTATATATACATATATCAAGCTTTTCCTGCTTGAAATATTGGAATTAAAATAATTGAATTGAAAATAATATAATATATAAAATATAATATATAAAATAATAATATATAAAAAATAATAATTTATTATAAAAAATATCGTATGCGCCGAGGGGGGGAGGCACTTTTTCGACTCGTGTACTCTTCTCCCCCTAGGTGCATAAAATACTATTATACATTAATACTGTTTTTTTGTTTTGTACAAAATTTTCAGAATTTAAAAATATTCTGAAGAATTATATAAACTAGCTGTGAATTCTATTTTGAGTGTTTCCACTTTGTTTGTATTTATAATTATATGGTGCTCATTTCACGAGCACTTTGCTTCCCGTTAGCAAATGTATCTGCTTCAGCATTAGTTATTTTTTTTGAATAATGGACACAGCGAAGTCTTCATTTTGATCAATTTAAAAATAGAAATTTACAAAAAATACGAAATTACAAAATAATACACCAAATTTAAAAAAAAAAAGACAAATCAGACAAACCAAATTTTGTATTCGAAAATATAATTTTTCGAGCCTTTCCCAGCTTTATGATTTCTTTACAAAATTTTCAGAATTATTCTATTTGAAAATTTGTGATCAAAGAGTCTTTTCTATTTATGTGTCAACTTTGAATTATGTCGATGAAAAAAGTTTTTCTGCTTGAAATAGATGATTCAAATATTGTAAATGAGCATAACTTCATTAATATTCAATAAAATGTATTATTATTATAGATCAATCGATTTGCCTAGAATCAAGGAATCTTTTCCGTTCTTGCATCAACTACGAATTATGTTGAAGAAAAAATATTTACTATAAAAAACCGTGTTTTCAAATATTGTGCAATGTTTCCTTACTTTTCAATAAAATGTATTAATATTATAGGTCAATCGATTCGTCTTGAATCAATACAACTTTTCTATTCTCGCATCAACTTTAAATTATGAGAATCAGAACATTTTTACTATAAAACCGATTTTAAAAATATATAAATTACCATAACTTCCCTACTATTTAATCAAATGTATTAATATTATAGGTCAATCTATTCGTTTCGAACCAAGGAATCTTTTATATTCTTGCATCAACTTTGAATTATGTTAAAGAAAAAATTTTTACTATAAAAAACCGTATTTTCAAATATTATGCATGACCATAGCTTCCTTACTGTTAAATAAAATTCATTAATATTATAGGTCAATCGATTCGACTCGAATCAACATATCTTTTCTGTTTCTGCATCAACTTTGAATTATGTTATTAAAAAAAGTTTGACTTTAAAAAACCGATTTTCAAAATACATAAATTACCATAACTTCTCTACTCTTTGATAAAATTTTTTAATAATATAGGTCAATCGATTCGTTTCAAACCAAGGAATCTTTTATATTGCTGCATCAACTTTGAATTATGCTAATGAAAAAAGTTTTACTATAGAAAACCGATTTTTGAAGTATTATTGAGTGCTAAAAAAATGCAATGAATATTTTTAGAAATTCTTTGGTCAGTTTTAATATATTAGTGAGGAAAATAAGCCCTCCAAATTTCATCAATTTATCTACAACCGTTTTCTAGTTATCGTGTTCACACTTAGAACATTGTATTAGACATTTTTAAATTTAGGAAGGTTTACATAAATGAATTTAAAATTTTTGGAAAATGTTACCATTACAAAGCTTCCTCTATGAGAAAGCAAAAAGAATACTTTTTTTACATTATTTCTACTATGGAATGCTTATGATATTTTTAATTTCTTATAACACTAAAAATGACTAGGATCGTACTTGATTAAGCCACCCAGATTCAAATATTATATTATTTGAAAGATTTTTTTTTAGTAGAATAATGCACTGTTTTCGACGTATCATTTTTTAGCACAATAATTAAAGAATAATTTGTAATAAAATTTGTGTTCAAATTGATTTCCGATTTTAACGTAGTAATAACTTTTTTAATCTTTTCACATTGATATTTGTTCAAAATTACTATCATTTAATGAAAAATAAAAATATATATTTTCTCATTTAAAATGTGGTTTTGAAAATTTTCAAATTTTTTTTTTACCCGGAAGGGGTAACGCGGTGGCAAGAAATTGGATAAGTCTCCGGTTTTTCGAAAAAAATACGGCAATTATAAAAAATTGAGATTTGAAAAGTGTTGCAACGACGTGAAGTGTGAAGGAAGCCGACTTACGCAGGATGACAGCTGACAGCTGACAGCTTGATCGTATTGCAAAAATGCACTGTCGGCAACAGTCGCATCTGCATGGTGCTGCCACCTGTCTTGGCGGGAATTTTAAATTTTAATAAAAAATGCAATTTGTGCTTTTCTTTTTTGTTTTGTTTATTGACAGGTCCGAATAATTGACGAATGCAATAGGTGACGCGCCATTTCCATATTTTTTCGCACGTTACAACACAACAAATATGTACAACGATGAGTCTATAATTATATACTACATAATAGTGAGTTATAAAATTATCATAATTTACGTCAAGACAAGATTTGTAAATAACTCTTCTTCTTTATTCATAATGTGTCCCCTAAGGGTTTACATGACATCCATTTCTTACAACACTTCCTTCTACATGTTTTATAAAATCTTATCCTTACTATTTACAGTTATTTACATCTATTTACAGAAAATCTTATATCTATATCCTTATTTCTATTTTTTGGCGATAGCGCAATTTGGGACGTGTTAGAGAACGAGTGCGAAAGCGAGAGTGCAAGCGAGAGTGCAAGCGAGAGTGCAAGCAAAAGAGAGAGAGAGAGCGATAACGCTATTACATAACCATTACTGCCAAATCTTTACGCTTCTAATTTAAGCGACTTCCGTTTCCTTTTTCTTTCACTTCTCTTGTAACTCCATTTTGCCATTTTTTGCATCCATTATTTCATTCTTTCTGATTTGCTCCCCTAGCACCCTCTAACTCCTTCATCCACTCTTCCCCCGAACCGTCCTCCCCTAGAATCTTCACCACATTCTCTTGCCAGCTTCCT
>CAKNYM010025226.1:0-15362 GCA_932195095.1 Andricus curvator
AAAAAATTAATTCTTGACAAGAAAAAAATAATTTTCAACCAAAAAGATCAATTTTAAACCAATAAGATGAATTTTCTACCAAAATACAGGAATTTTGATCAAAGTACATGGATTTTCAAACAAGTATTACAATTTTTAAAGGAATTTTCAATCAAAAAGAGGAACCAATCACCAAGAAGCCTAAATATTCTCCCACACAGCGGAATTTTTAATATAATGAAGGAATTTTGAACCAAATATTTGAATTTTCAACAGATGATTAATTTTGAACCAAAAATGTACGAATTAAATTTTCAGTTAAAACAATCAGAAATTAGGACGTAACGTTAGTCCTGAACGAGCTGGAAAAGGGGACCTTTCCAAAAACAGCCATCAAAATATATCAACAAAAAATTAAATGACTTACCTTATAATTGTTGTGCAGGTTTTATCTTTTAAGACCGTACACTCGAAAACTGAACTTTACTCCAAAACACTTCACTCACTTCAAAACGGAGAGCTGTTCTCAAGAAGAAGTCAGAGATAACTGACCTGAAGGATACAGATTGCATTTTCAATTGTCCATCAGTCTCCTCAAAAATTTTGTCATGCATACCATGACTCATTTCCACCCTCAACTTAACCAGTGGCCACAAAACCGGTTTGCAAACCCTTCAGGTATACCAGACGACTGTTGCTATGTATATCTTTATATATACAGAGAGAGAGAGAGAGAGAGATGTATTGCTACAATGGTTCATTGTAGTGGGTTATATAGTCTTTTAGAACTTAATTTCGTTAACTTAAATATTTTTTCATGTATAATAACCATATTCTGTAGTTGAAAACTGTAGGATACTCTAAAAATATTGTTTTAGATAATGATTGCATTAATTTATTGATGCGAAAGATTTTACAAAATGAAAAGTAAATGTTACAGTGAAAAAGATACTTAAAATAATATCTGGACATGAATCATAAAAATGAAATGCAATAACATTAATTATAAATTATCAACAATTATATAACACACTGGGTAGAATTATGAATATTGCTGTTAATTTATTTATGAGAAAACCATACCTAATTTTGTACGAAAAATAATTTTCCTAATAAAAGTATAAAAATATTAAGAAATATTCCCCATGAAAGAATATGAAAATTTCCCGAAACAATAAGAAAAATTTCCTATTTTCATATGGTTTTGTAAATTCCGTAACATTTCGGAATTATTCCCGATTTTTCGGGAATATTTCCCGCTCATTCCGAAATTTTTCCGAAAATTAGGAAAAAGTACCTACTATTTTCGGGAAAAATGTTTTTCCTACAAAATTCGGAAATATTCCCTACAGAATGATAGGGAAAATTCCCGAAATTTTTTACAGTGAACGCTAAAAATAAATGTTTAAAAGCACGAAAATTTATTAAAATAATATGAATGAAACCTACTTTAAAAAGATTTCCATAATTTTCGAAAGGAATGCATTTTCTAACGTATTGAATGAAAGAGATTGTTATCCTTAATAGCAATATAATACAGGTAAATAAAGAGGGCGGCGATACTGTGAAGCGAGACATTCGGTAGAACAACTTTTACAAGCCGGTGATGGTCGTGTAAATATTTGTTAGCTATTCAGATAATACTGAATCGTTTTTAAAAATGTCTAAATTCAATATACACCTGCTGATAAACACTCAGGATATTATCCTTTGCGTGCAAACTCAATCAAGGATTCTGTGTCTAACACTTTTGCCTATATTTTTGATATTTTTTCACTTAAGGGTAAATTTTCACGATGGTTCCCATGAAAATTGGAGGTGTGGCAAAGCATCTGATTGGGCAGATCGCCATTTCCAATAGGATTTCTCAAATTGCAAAAATTGTCTACATCTCCCACTATTTCGGAATTTTCTTCAAGATGATAGGTGGTCCTAGTAAACGCCTAATTTTTCCCCTCCCACACCATCTACCTTTGGTACTTTGATATAACCACCCTTCATAATCTCAAAAGCACAGTTTCTCTAGATCTACGCTAGAAGTAACTTCGCTTGATATTCTTTCTCTTTTTTAAAAACTTTAACTCAAAATGTTTGCTCCAGCACTTTTGGCCAACATCATCGTGATGTGTGGTAGTACGGGGGATTTAGCCGATTGGCAATTGCGGTTAATTTTTAAATATATGGTGTGTTTCCTTGATGCCGCGGGTGTTGATCGGGTTCTGCGAATGGTTGGTAACGACATTACCCTCCGTGAGATACTGATAGCTCGGAGGACGGACGCTGCTGCCGAGTCGATTCGTTTGAATAGACTTCGAGATCTTTATACTGACGGTGAGTGAAAATAATTATGATTATTTTAAATATAATTATTGTTTCTCGTTATTTTATATAATAATAATGACAATAATAAATATACTAATTCAAAAAATGCATACAATTAATAATAATACTAATTCATATTTTAATAATTATTAATAATTAATTATTTAATTAATAATAATTTAATAATACTAATTTACTAATTTTTATTAATTTTCAGCACCAGAAGAAGTAGAATCGACACCGGCTGCTGTTAATTGAAACGATTGATCTGTGCGGTGATGACGTCGACGACGACAACGAGCAACACCAAATAGAGAACGACGACAGTGAAAACGAAAACAGGGACGGCAGTGAATACGAAAACGGTGATATTGTCAGTGAAAATGGTGATAATAACAGTGAAAGTGATAACGACAGCAATGACAGTGACAACGGAAACGATAGTGACGACGGGAATGATAGTGACGACAATGGCAGTGAAATTGAACACTTGATGTACGACGATGACTTCGACGCAAGCCTGTATGAAGAATTGGTGACGGTTGAAGATGATGATGAGGACATGGCAGAACAATTAACAACAACAAATCTTGTGGAATTAGAACGAGCAAATGGTAAGTCGTTAAAAAATATGTAAAATTTATATACGTCTCGCTGAAAAAAATTTGCTTCATTTTAACGGGTGATTATTGTGTGTGTGCGTATATGCTTTTACATTTCACTTCATATTTTTCACATGTAATTGTTTATGTTATCCGATTCGCGTCGTATTTCAAAACTCACTTTAACCTGGCTCTGACGAATGACGTGAATTCGACAACAAAGGCAATGGCATGTTAAGAATAAAAGTGAAATGTGAAATTATATACATGATCGACCGACACGCAACCGATTATGTCGTCTTATAACAATAATAATGTTAATATATTAAATTAATAATTTAATCAATAATCAATGATTATTCCAATAATTATTATTAATTAATAATTAATAATTATTTCAATAATTAATCATTACTAATTTAATGATTAATAATTGGTCATTATTTCAATTATTAATCATAAAAATTAATAATTATTTCAATAATTAATCATCAATAATTAATAATTATTCCAAGAATCAATCATTAATAATGAATAATGAATTAATGATAATTAATTAATAATTATTAAAAATTAATCAATAGTTAACAATAATTAATAACTTTCATTATTAATTTTTATTAATTTTAATAATTTAATTCAATTTCATTATTTTAATTTAATTAAAAATTTAATCAATGAATTGTTATTATATTAATAATTTGACAATTAATATAATATTATCAATTTAGAAAAAGTGTCAAAATTGTCTCGCTGTTACTAAATCGATTTAGTTTTGCGATTCCTGGGTTATTTGTTTATAAATAATATAAAAGTATTAGTTTATTTGAGTCTAAATAATATTTACAAAAGTGAGACCGAAAAATAAATTCTAATCTTTAGTGTTCGCGAATAGATCTGATAGGTTTTTTAAAATACTGTAACATGTCTAAGATTTTTCAATTAAGAGTAATATTTTTAAATGACGTGTTTTACACGTAGAACCCAATCCCTCCACGAGTGTCTACATTCAACGAGGGGGAGGACGAAAGAGGCAACGCTTGAATGAGAGCGACGATCACAAGTCTGATGATGGAAATCTTGCTACCCCGTCTGAGGACCAAGAACGACTACGTGATCAGAGTACCGTTTCAAAAGAGGGTGGTGAAATGCCAGTTAACTCTAAATTTTTAATTACCAATAAAAAACATAAACATTATCCACGTTTTGGTTTAGATGGTAGCGAAATCAAATTACGATTCCGATATAATCCGGATGAAACAATTTGCCCTTTCGAGTGGCTTGAATCGGCGATTAAAGAGCTTTTTCAGTATTTATTAAAACCTTATGCCCCTCTTGATTTTATTGGAATCAAATTCATTGCAGATAGTTTCACGCAAGATGACACAGCGTTATCCTTTCGTTACGTACGCGATTGTCACTTCGAAGACCTTTGGAATTTGATTTTTATAGTAACACAGAGCGTCGCCGAGTTTCGAATCGATGACAGTTTTAAAATAACAATAGATTGTGTTCATAGCCCTACAGGCCTCGGTTGGGGAGTTTTAACTACTGATGCAATTAAAAAAAGATCCATTTTAACAATTGAAAATCGCGATAATCTTTGCCTCCCTCGAGCGATTGTTTCAGGTAGAATTTACAGAGAACGCGGTCAGTTAAGAAACGGAGAAAAAAATTCAAAATGGCATGCTATTCGCAGACAAAATTCCATCCTTCAAACGGTATTAGCACGAGAGCTGAAACGCGAAGCACTTGTGGAAATACCGTCGGAAGGATGCGGTTTTTTCAAAATTGATAAATTTCAAAAATATCTTATCCGCGAACAAATTGCTATTATCGCTTTTGATTTAAAACATTTGGCGATGGTGCTAACCCACCTTTTTTCGATGGCACACGATATTTTATCGAAGCAGGTCAAATCCCTATACATACTGTACATCTTTTGTATGATAGCGACACTCGTCATTTTCAGACAATTTTGAATTTGACTGGTGCGGCTTCAACTCGAAAATTTTGTACACCTTGTAATAAGGGTTATAAAAACATCAATGACCATAGTTGCTCGCAAAAATGTGGGGCATGTTTGTCGCAGTCGGAATGTCAAAAAAAAACCGATGAAGCAAACACGACAGGGCGCAAGTGTGAACAATGCTTGCGTCTCTTTTTTAGTGACGATTGTTTTAATCGTCATATGAAAAGGAATTCGTATTCGTCCGTAAAAAGCGTTTGTGATGTATTACGAATATGTGATGTGTGCTCACGTTTGGTCAACCTATCATTAGATAAAAATCACAAATGTGGTTTTTCTTACTGTAGGACATGTGCTTGCGAACGTGAATTTAATCACGATTGCTACATGAAACCTATACATGTAGATTCGGGTGCTAATGATGCGAAAAAGAATCCCGTTTGATTTATATTTTATGATTTTCAAACACGGCAAAATAAAACGCTCGGCGGGGATGATTCTATTAATGAGCATGAGGTGAATCTTTGCGTAGCTCAACAAGTCTGCTCGTGGTGTATCGCTGAACAGGACATTGAAAAGCCGTGCAAGCATTGCGGGTTGATTCGTGAGTTTGTCTTTGGCGGTGACAATCCCGTACGCGATTTCGTAGACTTTGCGTTTCGTCCGATTGTTAAATTTAAAAAAATTATTTGTATAGCTCATAATGCCAAAGCCTCTGACGCTCAATTCATCTTCAAACACTTAACTGAGCACGAAAATGGTCAAAAAACAGATCCGGATCTAATTTTATCGGGTAGCAAAATCATCTCAATGACAGTAAAGCACACTACTTTCATTGATAGCCTAAATTATTTTCAATTACCGCTTAGCGCACTACCGGCATCATTCGGAGTAGAGGGAATAGGAGAAAAGAAAGGAACATTTCCACATCTCTTTAATACCCCGGAAAATAAAAATTATTGTGGACCTCTTCCACCAATTCATTTTTATTCTCCGGGTACCATGTCCAAAAAAAGCTCGGAAAGAATTTTTGAATTGGTATGAGGAGAAAAGTCGTGATCCGGAATATCAATTCATTTTTGGAAAGAGCTTGTTTCATATTGTAAGAACGATGTAGATATTTTACGTTGTGCGTGTATCGCATTTCGTAAAATATTTCTCGAATGTGGAAATGTTTGTCCTTTCACAGAAGCTCCTACTATTGCATCGGCTTGCAATCGATTCTTTATAAAGCATTTTTTACGCGAAAATATGATAATTCCAAGATGTGGTTATAGGTGGCGTGATACCCAATCCAGGGTTGGCGTTGAATGGTTGTTATCTATGGAACGCGATCTTGATATTATTATCCAACACGCTGGTAGAGCTCGAGAGCATCGTCTTGAAGAAGGCCCTGTAGTAGATGTCTTTTTTGAAGATGAAGCTGCGAGAACTTGTCGCGTATTCGAATTTCATGGTTGTTTCTGGCATGGCTGCAAACTCTGTTATCCCATTGAAAGAGATAAAAAAACTTGGTCATACCGGAGAAAACATGAATGAGCGATACGAAAAGAGATGTGCGCGGTCGGACAAAATAAAAAGATACGGATATGAACTCACAGAAATATGGGAATGTGAATTCAATCGTCTCAAAGAAACGGATAGCAATCTTAGAGATATTTTAAACAAGCAACCGTTATTGAAAACTAATAAAGTATTAAACCCTCGCGATGCATTTTACGGTGGGCGTACAGGGAATACAAAATGCTTTTACGAGGTGAAAAACGGAGAGATCATTGAGTACAAAGATATTTGCTCTGTGTATCCGTACATCTCGAAAGTTGGAAAATTCCCTGTAGGTCATCCAACTGTATATGCAGGGTCAGAAGATTGTAAGAAGTTTACAAGTCCAGATTTTGATCTTACGAACGTCGAGGGCTTAGTACTTTGTACTGTTTTACCTCCACAGAAGCTTTATCATCCTCTTTTGCCGGATCGTTTACACGAGAAACTCATGTTTTCTCTCTGTCGTACATGCTGTGAAAATCTGGAACAGGGAGAGTGTTCGCATGAAGATGAGTCACAGCGTGTGCTGCAAGGTACATGGGTTTCCGACGAGTTGAAAAAAGCTGTGCAATTGGGTTACAAAATTGTCGATATCGCAGAAATATGGCAATATAACGTAGTACAGTATGATCCAATCACGTACAAGGGAGGTCTTTTTGCAGGATATATTAATATGTTCCTAAAGATCAAACAGGGGGCAAGTGGTTGGCCATCATACTGTATTGATGAAGCTTCAAAGCTCGAATACATTCGTCAATATGAGTTTGCGGAGGGTATTAAGCTTGATCGTGACAAAATTAAAAAAAATCCGGGCTTGCGTTCCGTCGCGAAACTGTTTCTTAATTCCTTCTGGGGTAAGTTTGGACAACGTAATAATTTACCGCAAACTGAAATTGTACGCACGCGAGAAAAACTATTACGTCTCCTCACTAACCCAGAAATCGTGGTCAAAAATATCGTGCCTGCAAATGAAAGCATGATGTACGTTTGTTGGGTGTACAGGGAAGAAGCCGCTACCTCAGCATCTAATACAAACGTTGTCATTGCAGCGTACACCACTGCTCAGGCACGATTAAAACTTTACGAATATTTAGAACAGTTAGATCGTCGTGTTTTATATTATGATACAGATTCGTGCATATATGTCACTCGCGGTACCCCTGATGAGTACACTCTACCAGTAGGTTCACTCTTGGGTGACATGACCGACGAGTTAGAAAAAGATTATGGAAAAGGAAGTTACATACGGTCCTTCGTTTCAGCGGGGCCAACATTGTATGCATACATAGCTCGCCCAGCAGATGGTACCGAGTCTGCTGTATGCAAAGCTAAAGGTATTACCCTAAACTTTGATAATTCCCAGCTAATCAATTTCAACTCTGTTCGTGATCTTGTAGTCTCTGAAAGTGAACCTATTCAAATTACCTCTGGCAGTATTCGAACCAATCAATTCCATCAGGTCATAAGACGTAATGAAAAAAAAATCTGCCGGGTATCAAACATGAAAAGACGTAGGATAGAGGATTATGATTCTCTACCCTACGGATATAAATCCGTGCAAATATAAGTAAAATATAATTTGGAGATGTTTATTTATTTTAATATATTCGACATTCACCGCCCAAAAAATCGCTCTGTCTCATATGCCTAGCGTTGGAGAACGTATGAATTAATTGATTTATTGATAAATGACATCAATTTTAATCTTAATTTTTGTGTCACAGATCATTGGCCAAACAGTAGCAGCGCTTCAGTCACTGGATACTCACCCACCATGGATGAGCTGGATGCTGCAAGCAGTCATCAACTGCTGGGTAATGAGCAGCCCACAAATGATGATGATGATGATGACACGACGGATTACGAAGCAGAGGTGGATGAAAAAGAAGAAGAAAACGTAGAAAAGAGAAAACTCTCTAGTCGCCAAGTAGATAGGACTCAACGACGTGGTCTTGTGCGGACACATCCGTATAATCGAGACGACCACCGAGCTATACAACAACAATACCAACAACAACAATTACCCTACATACCCTTACGTCCTAGTTTCCACACAACACTATCCCGTTTTACCTTACCCAGAAGACTATTTTCCCGTCAAATAAATCGTCCTACAACTCGTCCCGCAACAATTCCCGAACCTATAGCTCACTCTTCACGCACCGAGGAACCACCCGCTCGCCGCCTTCCGCCAACGTCCGTATTACTCCAAGTGCCACCTCCTCCTTCATATGACTCCCTTTCCCCACCTCCTCCGTCCTATGCTTCCCTTTACCCTAATGTAATTTAAATGTTTATAGAAATGTATATATATTTAGATATTAATATTTAAAATGTTTCAAATTTATTTAATTTTTAACCGTTTTTCAATAAAGACAATGTTATACTTCATATGTATGTGTATGTGTTCCACTTATTTACAGCCCATACCTTATTAAAATAAGACATATCTTTTTAATTTTCAAGATTGCGTTTGAACTTTAATTAACTCTTTCCTATTTCTCAATGATATATTCTTTCGCTTTTTAATTCTTAATCAAAGTTACGAAAGTAAAATCATATCACTTAATTATTCTTTTCAGTATTAGCTTAGAAGTGCGAAGCCATAACTGCAACTTTGGATATTGCGTCATACACACCTTTAAAAATGTATGCTTATACTAACATAGAATTCCTAGAAATTCATTCTTTCACACCTCCTTATCTTCCATGATTAGACTTTAAACAAACATATTCGTCTAGCGAGATAAGACCCAGACAGGCGAGGAGTGGGGGTAGGCGCCATACGACTGAGCAAACACCGAGGAGTGAGGGATGACGGCTGGAGAGCCATAGTTGCCCTTTACTACTAATAAAATACTATTAAAAAAATTATTCTTGTCGAGGTTCACTTATTATTTGTTCATAACTAAAAAGGCAAAGCAAAACTAAAGATTGAAGAAAAAAACAGCTTTCTAGCATTATTCTGAGAGAATATAGTTATAAACAATAATAAATTGTGTAAATAAGCATGTTTTTCAACTTGCATTAATTTTGCATTAATTTCATCTCACTAAGTGAAAACTGGACAAAAAGTTTACGAGTTAACTTCTATTATTTATTACTGTACTAAGTAAAGAGTGGATAAAAAGTTCAACATTTCAGAAGAAACCGCAATTATATTGCATTAATAAAGAAGATAGTTGTAAATAATAACAATTTGTTTAAATAATTATTTATCATGATTAATTATTTATTTAACTTACTCCAAGTGAAAAGTGAACAAAAAAATGAAAATTCCAGAAAAACCTGAAATTTTCTGCCATTATTCTAAGAGAATATTATTAACAATAATAATAAATTGTTTAAAAAATAATGTTTGTTAGCATTAATGAACAAATTCATTCATTCACCTCTGTATAATTGAAAATTGAACAAAAGGTGGAAAATTTTTGAAAAAACCGCGACTTTCTATCTCCATTATACAAAAAAATGCAAAAAACAATAATATTGTTTAAACAATTTAGTTAAACATATAATTATGAGTATAAAGTTGTATTTTACGTATTAGAAACAATTCAGAACTCGGTATTTTAAATTTAAAAGCGAATGTGAATTTTGTAGGTCACTTTTCATTTCTGACAATTTTCCATGGCCCTAGTTATCAAAAAAGATGCAATTATTGAATTTTTTTAAGGTAAAATCAGACAAAAAAGGAGCATAGATAAAGAAATCCAACAAACTCACCCATTTTGATGTAATTGTTTATAATTTAGGCTTCCTTACAATTGTATTAAATATTTACTACGCGCGCCAACGTTTTTGGCTTTACTTGACTTCAGGTTCTATGCACGATCGAGCGAGCGAGAACACGAACGAATGAACAAAGGAAAGAATAATCAAAACAAAGAGACACGGGGTTTTGGTAGGTAGGTTAGATAGTATAGGTTAGGTAGGTAGGAACGGGAAGCTCAGGCACTTGAGAAACAAAGAATTCTTACCTGACGAGTCCACTCGCTGATTTCACGGAATTCGCGGAATACATGAAATTCACGGAATATGTGGAATTAAAGAAATTCGCGGAATTTAAGTAATTCGTCGACTTGAAGGTATTAACGGAATTCCACGAATTCAAGGAATTTAAGGAATTCAGGAAATTCACGGAGTTCACAGCATTCACAGAATTCGCGGATTTCAAGGAATTCATGAAATTTCTTCAAATCTAGGAATTCCATAAATTCGTTGAATTACATGAATTACGTGCATTCCTTATTCCGACAGTAAATTCCACTCAAACATTCTTTTGAAGCGTCATTTCAACGGTGCGTCCGAGACGCACACATTTCTTAAAAACTAAATTTACAAATTAAATAAAATTTAGTTAAATTCAAAATTCAAATAAAATTTCGTTCAATTTAAAATTTAAATTCAATTCAGTCACATTCAAATTCAATGTAAATAAAATTTAGTTAAATTTGAAGTTTAAATAAAATGTATGTAAATTTATATTTTAAATGAAATGTAGTTAAATTTGAAATTTGAATAAAATGTAGTTACATTTACAATTTAAATAAAATTCAGGTACGTTTAAAATTTAAATATAATTTGGTTAAATTTAAAATTTGAATAAAATTGAGTGAAAATCAAAATTTAAATGAAATTTAAAAAATGTATTTAAATTAAAAATTTGAATGCGATTTATTTAATTTTAAAATTTGAATAACATTCAGTCAAATTTAAGATTTAGGTAAAATTTAGGTACATTTAAAAGTTTAATAAAATTAAGTTAAATTCAAAACTTAAATGAAATTTAGTTGAATTTAAAATTTAAATAAAATTTAGTTAAAAATGAATTTGAAATAAAATCTGGTTAATTTTAAAATTTAAATAAAAACGAGTTGAATTTAAAATTGATATCAAATTTCATTAAATTTAAAATTTAAGTAAGAATTATTCAAATTTTATATTTGAATAAAGTTTTGAAATTGAAAGGTTTTGAAACCAATAATATTATAAAAAAGTTCATTTATATTGAAATGTAAAATTATTATTGTTAGTTCCGTATAACGTAAATGAAATATTTGTTACAAGAATTCACGAATTGAATATTGCAATAACTGCAATTAGGTTGATAAATTGAGCGTCATTTAAATTATTATGTAGTAAATGAAAAGATGATATAGTAGTGAACCGAGACAAAACTTGTTTTTTAGTGTATATTTTATTCTTACTTTTTAGTATGTATAATTACAAGTTTTTGTGCATCAGGTATATTAACAGTTTTATTAAATGCAGATGTGGATTGGTTCCTGGGTTCAACAATGGAGAGTATTAGAATAAAATATAGCAATTTAAAGAACTGCATTTCGTTACTTTTATAATAATTAGCTGAATGCAATATAAAACTCAGAGAAGTAATTAAGATTATAACTGACTCATAATAATAAATAACAGATCTAGAGAAGAAATTATATTAAAATTATCTCCACATAGTTTACTGAGCCCTCTCGCCCGGATTATCCTAAATTATAGAATATTATAATAAATATATTAAATTTATTTGAATTGTATGCAAAATTTAACCAAAAGGTTGGAATTTGAGACATTTTTGGAGCAATTGTCAGGGTGGCTACTGGACCGAAAACAGGAGATAACAGTGAATTTATTTCTTGGGCAGGATTTTTAGAAGCTTACAAAATTTGAAGTAAATTTTATTTTATATCTCATCAAATTATGGGAGGTAGGAGGAGTTACTTTTTGAATGCATTAAAACTCCCTTGATTTTAATTTAAAATTTTGCAGTTGAAAGTATTTCAAGTTTTACATTTTTATGGAAAAGTGTAAAGTTTTCAAGATAATAGTTCTACAATTTTTGTTTAAAGCAGCGTTTTAACTTAAACAGTTATTTTGAATGGAAATACTTTATTACTCTTGAATTTTATTTCAAATAGGAATCATTAAGGTTAAAAAATTATTCTTTCAAAAGAGTGCAATTTCAAAATCCTCTAGTATAAAAACTTTTTAATATCGAAGGCTTTCAATTTATGCCAATTTTTAAAAAGTCCAAAATTTTAACACAAAATCGTAAATATCTTGGAAATTGTTCACAAGATTGGAGAACTAAGAAAATACTCTCAATTTAAAAATATTGATTTTTAAAGAACAAGAAGCTTTAAGCATTGGAATGCTATGCGTAAATAATTTTACGTAAACTATAATTTTTTCTAATTCGATAGTTTCAAAATTAAAATGGAGAATTTTATATTTTTATAATAAATATTTATTTTAATTACATGTGCCTAGATGACAGTTTTGAGTTGTCATGTTTGATTGTAAATTTCACGTTATGTCTAATTGACTAATGCTTTATGAACTGCCTTTAGAAAAAAGCTACAAAAAATATGAAAGAGCGGAATTTAACTTTGGTTTTTAATAATGTCATTTGGAAAGGAGTATACAATTTTTGAAAGAATAAGTCTAACAAGACAGTGCCAGATAGTGTATTTTTTGTTTTGATTCATAATTATATTTTAACATTAAATTTCTTCCAACATTTTTTTTTTAATTATGCAAAAATAAACATTTCAAATGATAGATTTAATGCTTTCACGATCATTCATTATAATAAATTTAAATAAAAAATTTGATGCTTTTTCGGGTTTCAATCGTGTGCGAAAGTATGAATCTTGCCGACGTTTCGTGAACATTGCAGTCTACTTCTTCAGTTTTAAAGCTCGATTAGAGTTTCTCGCTAAAAAGGGTAGCGGACTTCAGAAGAAACGCAATGACATTAACAATCGAGTGGAGTGGAATGACGTCGACAAAGCATTCAATAGTCGAGTGAAAACATGCATTGTCGCGAACCTGGTTCACAAGAATGTTCTTGCCTTCATAGATGACGGCCAAGTGCTATTTATTGTACATGTGGGCCGAGCCTTGCGGGAACATAGGGCTTTTAAAATCAACACTATGCCTAATGCATATTATCTAAAGATTGGTTAGGAGGATCCTGATGTAAAGAAATTCAAATCAAAAAATGGAGAGATATACGTCAGCACGGATTTGAAAATATGGTTTACCAACAACGCAAGATACCCTATCTTAACTGAAATGGAGGAGTTTCAAGAGAAAGACTCTGGATGGACCTTACACTCTATTGTGAAATTATAAGTGAATTTCAACAAACAAAACCCCATAAAAGGTAGCTGTTACATTGATCTTCCTCTACGGATCAAGAGAAAAAAAGAATGTGTGAACGTGCAAAATACGAATGACAACGAGTGCTTTAAGTGGGCTATATTATCAGCCATACATCCAGTCAATAGAAATCAGTACAATCCTAAACGCGTGTCCAGCTATCAGCAATACAATGATGAATTAAACTTTTCTGGAATAAATTTTCCCGTAGCAATGAAAGATGTAAAAGAATTTGAAGCACAAAATGGCATTTCAGTGAATATTTATGGATTGATTAAAAAGAAGCAAAAGTTGTAGTGGTTCCTCTTCATCTCACTTCACAGGTAAGGGAAACTCATGTAAACCTCCTCCGAGTTGAAGAAGAATATGTAAATGAAGATAGCAGTGATGAAGAAGAAGAAAGCAATCAACAGGATAGCAGAACCCAGTCTTTCAACTTCCACTATGTATGGGTCGCGGTAGTCTGGTGGAGCAGGGTCGAGCTGTCCACTGTGAAGTCTCGACTGGAAAGGATCAGGGGACTGATTTTGAGAGGTGTCACTGGAGCTTCGAAGTCCACACCCACGATGGGACTGGGGGCACTAATGGGCTTAGATGCGCTCCATTTTACCATCAAGGCCGTGGCTGCGAAGGCGGCCTGGAGGCTAAATTTCGTGAATGACAGAAGGAATCTCGACAGCAGTGAAGATTCCAGTCGACATCGCGAGAAGGCCGACTCTGAACATGACCAGGGACAAAATGGTCACTCGCCACCTGTTCGACAAGAAGTATCGAGTTACCCTATCCACGAAGGTGGAATGGGTTAACGGCGACACATACCTGCCCTGTGATGGAGACAACTGGTTTACAGATGGATCCAGGAACGAGGAGAGGGCAGGAGCCGGCGTATATCGTAGAAGGAATGGAATGGGCTTAACAATTGAGATCGGGTCCTACGCCTCAGTTCTGCAATCTGAGATTATGGCCATACTCCAGTGTGCCTATAAGGCAAGGGAGTACGGCAATAAAAGGAACATCCGTATCTGCTCAGACAGCAGGGCTGCTATACTGGCCTTGAATGGCACAACGACTCCGTCGCTATTAGTATTGGAATGCTTTGAAGCACTAAATACGTTAGCGACCGAAAACCGAGTCACTCTGCTATGGATCCCTGGACAGAGTGGTATCAAGGGCAATGAGATATCGGATAGGCTAGCCAAGCTAGCAGCAGAAAGAAATTTTACTGGACCCGAGCCAGTGGTAGGTATTTCCAGCAGGTCAGTTACTGAAGCAATTAACAGTTGGCTGACTGAGGAACATCATAATGAGTGGGACTTGGTTTCTGGTTGCAGACAGGCCAAAACACTCTTGGGCCCAAAGCTTAACTCCAACCGAGCTAGGGAAATACTCAAGCTCGGGAGGAATGAAATTAAAGTCCTAACAGAACTATTCATAGGACATGGGAAGTTAGGATATCACAGACATAAGATAGGGCATGCAGAAAGTCCCCTCTGTCGCCTGTGCGGAAAGGATAATGAGACATCTACTCACATCCTTTGTTACTGCCCTTCGATTGCGAGGAAACGTCTAACACTCACAGGTAATTATTTTATCAGTGAGTTGGAGATATCGGCCAATAGCGTGGCTGCGGTCCTCTCTCAACGGGATTAGCCAAGCGTCAGGGGCTGCTAAGGTCTCAACCCATCGCCCGAGAGCTCCGCCTCTTGCAGTCAACCACGTTGTTTTGTGCTAACTCCCCAATGCAATGAATTATGCGGTTACGACACCAG